>LPNX010237326.1:15547-71668 GCA_001517045.1 Pseudotsuga menziesii
AGAGATAGGGGAATGGATAGTGGGGGAGGGGGAGAGGTAGATGGAAGGGGAGACATAGGGGAAGGGAGTGGGATATGGAATAGGAGAGAGAGAGAGAGAGAGAGAGAGAGAGAGAAAGAGAGAGGTAATAGGAGGGGGAGGGAGGTAGAGAGGGAGAGGGAGAGAGAGAGGATGACAGATGGGGAGAGAGGGAGAGGGAGATGGAGATGAAGATGGGGGGGATGTGGGGGAGGAGGAAGGAGGGTAGAAACATAGAGAGAGAGAGGGGTATGGAGAGGGAGGGAGGGGGAGGGAGAAAGGGGAGTGAGAGGGGAAATGAGATGGAGGGAGGGAGGGGGTGTAAGGGGGAGAGAAAGAGGGAAGGGAATGGAGAGGGGGGGGGATAGAGACAAGGAAAGTGAGGTATAGGGAGAGAGAGGAAGAGAAATGGTGGGGAAGAGGTAGAGGGGGGATTAGAGGGAGAATAGGGGAGGGTGAGGCATAGGGAGAGGGAGGGAGGGTGATGTGTAAAAACCATAAATAAAAAAATAAATTATTTACACCTGTCATTCATGATTCTTGGGATAATTCAAGAGATGTTATACCTCGTAAATCATTTGTCATAATGAAAAGGATTAATACTAAACATAAGTTTTACTTGTTCGTGATAGTTTTTTAATTTGCATGTTTTGCTGTGAGATGATGTCAGTATTACATCAAGCATTGTAGTTGACAATGTTTTGTGACAAAAACTGTTTGTAAAACTCTGTTAAGACTATTTGTAATTTTTCTTCAGTTTGGTTCTAGTTTTGAGCTCTTAAAGGAAATAGGTCATGGTCTTACTTAGTCTTCTTTACTAATGCATGAACCTTTGTTTAAGTTGTGTAGGTGGGTGGATCACCCGGACAAGTAAAGCTAAATAACAACTCAAAGTTCAAAAGCCACAAATGCTAAGGAAAAATAGTGGTTCTATAGCCTTGGGAAAAAGACCTAAACCTTAACCTTAGTTTTGATGATCTCATACTATATCTACCTTTTTAATATAAGTAAAGCTTCTCACTAAAGTACTCACTGAAATACCTTACAATAGCATGTACATCGAAGTGCTTTCATCTTCGGATACGATAATATTCCAAGCAAAAATATGCTAGTTTTGTATACGTATGTATTCTTGATTCCCTAAGACTTTGATGTGACTCTATAAATTTCAAGGATGATTTTAAGGAACCATACTTATTTAAATGTTTATAAATGTTGGAGAATATTACAAACTCTAAAAACGCCAACTATAAAATGATTGGCGATATTTTTCAAAAAATATTTTAATTTCCAAGGATTTTATATCATTTATTTAATAATTTGGTGATATTTTTCAAAAAATATTTTGATTTCCAAGGATTTTATATAATTTATTTAATAATTTGGTGATTTTTAGGGTGAAAACATTTTACCCCATTAAAATTGGGCAAAACAGGGCTTCAAAAATTGTAAAATGGCAAATCTTTTTTGGGAGAAAAACATGGAAAAATAGCCCACTGGGCTAAAATTCACCCCTAAAATTATCCCTATTGATAATACAAAGGAAATGGAATTAAATTTGACTTTTGTCCAACCATGTGAATATAATAACGATCCCAGCTTGCGGAAACCAAACCTAGTGCAAAACCCTAGGGGTTTAATGCACCTCAAAAACACATGCATCACTTCAAAAGGTTTTCTTCTAGTGTGAGTTGTTTTCCCATTATTGCATTTGGTGTTTGGCTATTTCAAATTACCAATATTTTTCCTACGAAACAAGATGGAGGAGCCATCACCTTTGGTCCTTGACACCTTATGATGCTACCTCAGACGGTTGTGTTCATTGATGAGGTTTGATAGTTCAATAGAGTCATCAATACTAAGAAGGGTAAGATTCTATGAAATTTTGAGGTTTGATTCTTTTTTTTATGAGATGGTAACAAAAATATTGATTTAGCTTCTTGAAGTAATGTAAATAAATTGTAGGAGATTCGGAGGGCAGCTTAATAAGAGACAAAGGTCTTAGGTTGGAAACTAACCGTGAAATATCTCCAACTCATAAGACTCATGGCATTTCCTTTCATGGTTTTGTAGGAACAAACTTAGACTTGTGGGGTTTCCATTCTTTGTTGGTTCATCGATATGAGAGTGATATATTTAGTCTAGTATAGATGGAAGTTGTTAGTGTAAAAAAAATTCTTTCATCCTCTTTTTTGTCGTATGAATATGCCACTTTGTGTAATTTTATTTACTTATGAAACTTGTTAATACTATGAAAACCCGTGAGGGTTTTGATATTTTAACTCTATTTATTTTGCCTTTTGAAATCATGGTTTAAATTCCAGAACTGTAAGGAATCAATATCTGTGGATTCTTGCGACTATGCCACTTTCTTTTGGATGAAATGATATTTAAAATCTATTTCTACTAGTTATGTCTGTATGCAAAACTTTAGTCCCTTATTGTTGACTTGTGAGGGTTTCATAACTTAGTTTAGTTTGATAGTGCACAATGCTATGGCCATGCGACTTCTACTACCTATTTTGTTTTGGCTTCAAGACATCTTTCATTACAGTTTCCTACTTTGATAAGGAAATCATGTCTAAAATAAACACAATGGGGCTATTTGTAAACAATGCTAAAATGTTTATTTTAGGTTTTCTGCATCGACTCTTTAAACTTTTCCTTACTTATTTTTATCCTCCATTGTTTATGTTTAGTGTAGCATAAATGTAGCATAGCTTAATGAATATTTTTTGTTTCAGCTAAGGAGCCTCCGTCATAGTGTATTATTGGTTTACTATATAATGGATGTGTTTACGGACACTACCCATGAGGGTTCTCTGTGTACATTCCTTACTAAAGGATGCATTTTCAATTTATAATTTGCTTCATTTAAATAGTCACCCACATTTGTATAAGTTGTAATACATTTTTGGCTATGCAGTTGTGATGTACTTGTAAAATATTTGTTGTTTAAAGTTGTTTAATTGATGTTTGAAAGGATCATGAGGGATTAAATCCCGTAGCTTCACTCTACAACTATTAAAGGAAACAATATGTAGTTATTAGTTTGTTTAAAGTCCCACGGTTTGTAAATATCAGATGGTCAAGAGTTCCTTTCGGTCATTTTGTTTGAAGACAAAATCTGTGAGATAATTTACAAAATATATTAATTGTTACCTTTATTCAACATGATTATGAAGGTTTATTATACGCATAGATTTTATGTTTGAAAAAATTTGGTACTTTTATTCTATAGTTGTGATACTATTTCTTTGATTGTATTCATCCTTTGAAAAAGGGCCATGGATCCGTTTGTCAATTAAGTATTTCTTTTTACTTTTGTTTACTTGTAAACTACTATCAAAACTTGTATAAGAATCAATTATAAAATGATCTTAGGGTTTCATTGCTTAGTGAAGCTTTTACTTGAGTATTTTACTTTGTTAAATATTTAATTTCAATGTCCATGAGAGTGTAGGTAAACTCTCAAGGTTAATGGAAATAATTTAAAATTTGTTTGGTTTACGATATTGTTTCAAAATAAATAATCCCTAAGGCTATAATTTCTTTATGCAAGAGAAATACTACATAAACAACACCATCCTGACCCAAAGCCTGTAACTAGTGCTATGGTCTGTCGATGGTCTCGACTTGGTGTTACTAAAATGACTTACTTGCTAAGAAGAATGGGCTTAAAATTCCCTTATAAGATCTATCTTATTTGTTTCTATTTTTGTGCTTATACTTACTCTGTAATTAAAGGTCTAGTTCTACTAACTATAATTATTTGTAAAGGTTTTATCTTTTCAGGTTAAGAGATATATCTTATATATTTAACTAAATACTAGTCTTCTAATCATTAGAGGAAATTTCAACTCAAAATGGGCCTCCTAAAATAAACTAATAAAATAATAGTTAAAATAATAAAATAATATTTGTTAATTTTGGAGGAAGAAAAGAAAATAACTACTTTTTTGTTTTTATTTTTTACATATCTCCTCGTGTTTTTACTCAAATTTCGATCGGGAGAGCTCATTGGATGCAGAATTAAATTCCAGATCCAACAAGTACCCACTCGGCATACTTTTGACGGACCTCGCTACCCCAAAAATAAGAAATACCTGAAAAAATGGAATGATGACATCATCATTCCATTTTTTTCAGGTATTTCTTGTTTTTGGGGTAGCAGGGTCCATAAAAATTATTCCAATTAGGTACTCGTTGGATGCGGAATTTAATTTTGCATCCAACGAGCTCTCCTGATCGAAATTTGAGTTAAAACATAGAGAGATATGTCAAAAATACAAACAAAAAAAGTAGTTTTTTTTATGATACCTATCCCCAAATTTATATTAAAAAAGTGTTTAAGACCTATACGGTATTTCAAATTTAAAGCAATTTCATTGGCTAACACATGATGACATGGAATTTGATAAAAGTTAAAAGGTCCATTTTGAGTTGAAATTTCCTCTAATGTATCAATGGATTGTAAACAATATCTCTCTCTCTCTCTCTCTCTCTCTCTCTCTCTCTCTCTCTCTCTCTCTCTGTGTGTATCAATTCTAATTTCTGCAATAATTGAAAACATACCAAGATTCAGTCGTTCTGGTTATCCAAATCAGTCATAATTTCGTATCTTCCTATACTAGAGTACATCACTTCAGTGAAGGAAAAATACAACATATAATTTAAATTCATTTCTCTATCACACATTTTCTATGCAAATACTTAATCACATAATCATTGAATGACTACAAATTAACTAAAACCTTATTACAAATAATTACAACTTACTTAACCAGGAGTAATACAATAACATAATACATATATCACCATATACAGAGTTGGAACCTGGATGTGTTGCACAAATGGGACTAACACCCAAGGGATACTTTTCCACCCAACATTTTCCTGAAGCAACCAAATCACTTTCTTAGGACCCCCAAGCTTGTTCATCGAACCACTAGGACATAGATCCTTGCTACGCAATAGACTTCTATAACTTAGCACTCAGTAGCAGACTTAACTCATCAAAACACTTTAGATATCCCCTCATTAAATTATTTGTTTTCTTGACTTTTTAGTTTGTAGCAATCACAAACTTCATTCTCTCAAAAATTAGAATGAGTGGTGATCCTCTTGCTCACTTTGATGGTTTAAATAAGATTGCCTAGGTCTTTGGGTCAGTTTTGGAATTCAGTGAGCCATCATCTCAGTTCCGCATCTCAGGTAACATGACCAGTGTTTTAGGGATTATGCTCCTATAACATCTAGAAAGTGAATTCTAGTGCTGCCACTTGTCAACCAGTATTCTATAGCTGCTCCTTCCTCTAGGTGAGTGAACATTCATTTAATAGTCTCTTGTGAATAGGTGTCTCCTTCTATTATTTATTAAAATAGTTAATTGTTCAATTAAAGTCATCCTTGACCCACTTGGTCATAAAATTTACAATAAAAATTAACAAAATGTTTTTTTATGAAATAAATAAGAAATATTTATTTTTTCAGTTCTTGGTATGTTACAAACACCCCCTTAAGCTCAACATAGTCCTTGATTCTTATTGAGTTATTCTGAGTCTTCTTAGAAGAGAGTTGGATATTGTACCCGCAAATATCTCTCCAATTCCCAGATCGCTTCATCTGGATTGAGGTGTTTCCATTGCACCTCCAATGGTGTGATTCTAGAGAAACAATTCCCTCCTATCAAGAATACAATATGGTCCCATCGAAAAATCTCCTTCTGTTTCTATCTAAATCACATTCTATTCAATCGTGCATGAGTAGCATCATTTATATAATTTTTCAAAATATAAATGTGAAAAACATTGTTTATCCTAAGATTATGTGGAAAAGCTAGTTGATAAGCCACTGGACACACTCTTGTCAATATCTCGAACCGTACACAATACTTGGGTGCTAATTTAACATAGCTCCCTAGTTTAAAATTGCTCTTTCTGGGTTTGACCTTAACAAACACTTTCTCACCTACATGGAATTCCTTCAGATTCCTTTTAGGTTCTACATGACTCTTTTGCTTGTATTGAGCAGTTTTCAAGTTTCCTTGTACCTGTTTCATTGTTATTTGCAATTTTTTTAACATGTCAAGTCCCAAAATCAATCGGTCTACTCGATTACTCTATGTAATAGGAGTGTTATACATTCTACCATATAATATTTCAAAATGACTAAGCTTTGCTGAAGCTTGATAATGGTTTTTATAAGAAAATTCAACCAAGTGCAAATAGTCTTCCCACTTCTTGGGATAGTTTCTAACATACATTCGTAACATGTATTCTAATACTTGATTGAGTAGTTATGTTTTTCCATGCATTTGCAGATGGTCAGTAGTACTAAAATTTAATTTAGTATTTAATCGTTTAAATAAAGTTTTCGAAAAATTATCAGTAAATTTAGGATCTCTATTAGAAATTATTATCTTTAGCATTCCATGCAAACGAAAGATTTATCTCATAAAAATGTTAGCAATATTACCAGCTATATAAGTTGTTTTAACAGGGATAAAGTGTGCTACTTTACTTAATTTATCCACAACCACCATTATGGAATCATTTTGTTTCTAGTTTTTAGGTAAGCGAGTTACAAATTCAATACTAATGGATTCCTATTTCCAATTTGGAATTTTTAATGGTTGTAAAAGTTCTACTGGGTGTTGATGTTTATCTTTAACTTGCTGACATTCGATACACCTTGCTAAAAAATAGGCAACCTGATTTTTCATGTTAGGACAAAAAATACTCTTTTCTCAACATGATTATCATGTTCTGATACCCTAGATGTCCTAAATAAGGAATTTTGTGTATTTCATTCAAAATCAGCAGTTTAACTTCCTATATATTTGGCACATATAGTCTATTTTTAAACAAAATTAAACCTTTTTCATTAAAACTATAATCTTTAATTATATTTTTAGATATATTGTGAGTTACCTTTTCCTTTAAATTCTGGTATTCCGGGTCCCTCTTTATTCCTTCTTCCAGTTTATCTTCCAAATCAGTTTATAACTACTAATGGCAGCTACAAAACTCATTACTGCATTCCTTCTTAGGGAAATAGCCACTTTATTTTCATTTCTTTTAATATGTTTGATCTCAAAATCATATTCGCTAAGGAAATCTAGCCATCTAGCTTGCCTCACATTTATATTTTGCTGATCAAACATATATTTTAGGATTATGTTATTGGACATTAGTAGAAATGTTTTACTTATTAAGTGATGGCACCACATTTTTAAAGCATGACTTATGGCAGGAAACTCTAAGTCATAAGTAGCATAGTCCTTTTTGTGATATTTTAATCTTCTTAATTTGTATGCAATTGCATGACCTTCTTGTGTGAGTACTCCACCCAAGTTTCATTGCATGCATTGGTGCATATGACAAAATCTTGTGTTAGTACTCCACCCAAGCCTTCATTGCATGCATTGGTGCATACAACAAATTATTTGTCTGGATCTACTATTTTTCGAATGGGTGCAGTAGTTAGTTATTATTTTAGTTTATTAAAATTTTCTTCGCATTTATGATCCCAAACAAATTTTTTATCCTTTTTCTGTAATATAGTTATAGGATTTGCAATCCTTGAAAATCCTTCAATAAATTTTCTTTAATAACCTATTATCCCCATAAACGATTGTACATCAGTTATGTCTTTAGGAACATGCCAATCAATTTTAGATTTTATTTTATCCAGGTCCAACAATATCCCTTCTTTGGATATTACATACCCTAAATAATGTATTTTATGTTTATAAAAATCACACTTGCTGAACATAGCATATAGGTGATGTTCTCTTAACAATTGTAATATTATCTTTAGGTGTTCATCATGTTCTTCTTTTTTCTTAGAATAAATTAATATGTCTTCTATAAATACGACTAAAAAATTGTCTAAGTACTTATTTAGGACACTATTCACTAAGAACATAAATGTTGCTCGTGCATTTGTTAGTTTGAAGGGCATAAGCACAAATTCATGGTTCCCACATCTTGTTCAAAAAGTAGTTTCAAAGATGTATTTATCTTTAATTCTAAATTGGTGATATCCAGAACTTAATTCGATCTTTGAGAATATCGTCGCTCCATGTATCCGATCAAACATATCGCCAATGAGGGGCAGAGCATACATAATCTTAATCGTCATTTTATTTAGTTGATGGTAGTCTATACATAGATGGAAAGTATTTTCTTTCTTTTTTTTAAAAAGAACCTGTGCTTCCCAAGGGCATACACTTGGTCTTACACAATTTTTGTGTAACGTACCCATAAAAGTGAAAATTAAAAAATCGTGCTTCCGGAAGACTATTTTATATCTAACTTTAGGACTTACTAGTGGTAAAAGAACAAAATATTTTAATTCAATCACCAAAACACCAAGACATAAATTTTTTTGATCATACATACAATGCATTCTAAATTTTACATATTTATCTTTGTTTCTCAATAAAGTAATAAATAGATGCAGCTTCAACTATCACTTTCTCTGCAACACCAACATTAGTCTCAACGGTTTCCATGGCATTGTAGATAAATGCAATTACACATCAAGTCTTTATATTTCCTACACAAGAAGTAGATGGATGCTTATTGTGAAACTTATACATAGTGTCCATCATTCATTTATAATAACACCATATTCCTATTTTAATTCCTCTCATCACATAATATATATAAAAGCTTAACTTTGTATTTTAACTAATAGGACCCCCAGTCATTAAATTAGGTGTAAGTAAGAACATGAATATTTCATAAAACATATAAGGATAAAATAGCATTTTCTTGAGTGAATTCAAAACATAAAATACCATAAAATAAGAAGAGACACCAATATACATGGTTCGCCCCTAACCAGGGGTTACGTCCACCAAACCGTTGAGATTTCTATTAAGTTATCCAACCAAAAGGTTACAAAACTGCAATTCTAGTATTGCTTCCTTTCCACAAGTATCTCATATAGAGAACAGAACCAAATTTTACTAATTAGCCTTATCTCAAGACCCCTTTTGAGAAGATTGTTTTAAATCAACACCCAAAACTTCCACTTATCTATCCCAACAGGAAAATCTCAAGCCACCCCCCCCCCCAAAAAAAAAAAAAAAACTAGCATGAATACAGTGAGGTTAGAGTTATTCCATGTTAACTAAAAACTATACCCAGAGAGGGTGAGACCTAACTATCAACCATGCAATGCTCAAGGTTCAGCTCTAGATCCTAAAAAAACAAAAACCATTCTAGATAATTGACTATACTTGCAATAAACCTTAAATTCAGACCCGGATTTGCAAATAACTAATCAAATATATAATCTAAATAAATGTTCAATGCAGATAGAAGACTATATGTAAATAACAAAACCATCACTTCCCTAGGAATTGTAGATCCACCTCCACCAAAATGGTGGTGTCACAACGACTCCTCAATAATTAGTTTTATGAACTTACTAAATTCTTGTTTGAAATCCGTGCCAAGATAGTGTAGTGGAACAACTGTTTTTCTAAGTAGTTATCACGAACAAGGCAGACCTTATCGTTATAATATAATATATGGTTTCAAACTTAAACAACCACGATCAAAGTCAGTAGGAATCTCAACTGTATCACTATATTCACACCTGCAAACACACGCAGAGGGTGATAATATTACACTTATGAATGTGTATAGTTTCATCACATAATTTTGACCTAAATTTCCTAACGCTCAGTCAAAAGATTCAGATTCACGTAACCCAAGCAGAGGGAAATCGATTTCTTGGATACTCTATTATTTGTGTAATAGAACCAGTGGGTACCATAATACATCTTACTCAAGTAACTTCACTTATGAGTTCCTTGCAATGTAATTAGTACCACTTGACCAGGCTCGAAATATATATAAAAAAAGGGGTGAGGATTATCCTAGCTTTAAAGTGAAAATCTCACCTCAGTAAACCCCTATCTCATTAACTGTAATTTGGTTTTTGCATGGTCTCATTAAATATTTTACGGAAAGGATACGCAAGACCTAGATACATGAGGGTATGTGATTTATCCTTTAATATGGCATTCAGTGATATATAAATAATCCAGTGTGCAGAGACTCTATGTATATATATAATCCAATGCACATGGAATCATATGTACATATTGCATGTTTTTGAAATACCACAACTTCATGCCGAATATCCATATATTTACACCTAACCATGGTTTAGCACATCTGCGAGTCATAATACAGATCCCCTTTTAAGCTAACATGGGAATGATATTTTCGTGGATTAAACTAAAGGCTAGATATAGGGCATTTCTCCAACAACAATTTACCGTTTGAAAATAATCCATCATGGACCCATGTTATGGGAAATAAGTCTCCTAAGCGTTGTTTGGCATTATATCCTGTACTGTGAACTATTCTTACAAGTTATAAAAGATAATTCCACCCCATCCACTTAGCTATAATAAAAACATTATGAAAGGTTCCTACACCCAGTTAGCTATCATAATGCAAACCTTCCCTTTATGGATTGAGACAAATATACCATAGCTCAGCACAATAAGAGGTATATAAGTGTGAGAAAACTAGCAATGATTCCCATCCAACAGAGGGTAATGCAATACCCAACGATTGCAAAAAATCCTGGATTTATTTCTCACATAATGGTTTACAATTTCATTAAATGAAAATCAGAAAACGTTTCCAAGAAATCATGGATTATGTTTTTCAAAATAAGTACCAAGAATTCTCAAACAACCGTGGGTCTAATCTCTAATTCATAAACCCAGCGACTACAACCAAAAGGAAGGGTTCCCATGAATACACTGATTAGGTTCTATAAGTGCAAGATACAATGACTTGAAGTCAAAGCTGGGAGGTTCTTCCAACAAACAAACGGGTTCTACAAATAAAGATACGCTGATATTTGCAGAATCAAAACTTAGTTACATTTTTCCAATTCAACGTGCAGAGATAAGTCCAACATTACAGAGCTCGATTTGGGTTAAACCATAGCATACTAGCAATTATAAGCCAAATCTTGCAGTGAACCAATAATTGCAGAAGTACACCCTCCCAACCGTTCCTCCATCCAGCAACGTCCCTTACCCGCATCTCCATTTTTCCTTATGAAAAACACCTATAATTTCCCCAAAAAGGCTCTCCCTCCCAAAACTAGCATAGACAATGAATATAAATCTAGGTAAGTCCCTAACGCCTCCAAATCCAGCAATTATGAATCCCGGTAACGTATCCACAATCAGTGACTATAAGTTAGGGTAATTAACTCCTCCATAATCCACGTTTCTCAATATTCAATATCAATAAAGGGAAATAATAATGCCTCCTTAAATGATGACTAATAATCAGGTAACGGGTCCACAAACCTCGACTATTACTCAGGGTAAATTAATACTCCATCAATATTGGTATCTTGTTCTATAAATATTATATATATGTAATAATGTATATATATGTATAATATATGTAATTGATTTAGCTATATTAATTCCAATATATATATATATATATAATTTCCTTTACTATATGGTGCTCCACTTATATAATGTTCTATATACATGTAATTTATAGCATGCTTTACTAATGAAATTTCTTTCACTATATAATGCTCTACTATTATATAGTGTTCCATATACATGAAATTTGTAACATCTTCCACTAATGAAACTTATTTCACTATATAATGCTTCCATTATTATATATGAAATTCCTTTTATATATATGTATATGTGTGTGTTCTCCTATTATATATATATATATACTTTTATATAAAATATAAATGTCTTCTTCCTTCCAATACCCTTGATTAATGTGAAGTGGAAGTAGCCTTATTGTGGTGAAGGTTTCTATTCCTCTTAAAACCACTTTATGATCTATTTGTGTTTTACATGTTGTAGTTACTCTTTGGTTATCAAAGTGTCTTTTATGCGATAATTCCCTCATGTTCGAGCCCTAGGCTCATATGTCGGCAATTAGTAAATTAGCAATTAAGCGTGTGAGAATTGACGAGTGTCTAATAAGTGGCTTAAGGTCAAAGGTGAAGATGGTGGCTGGTTCCCTTGTTAACACAGTGATGATACCCAGTTACCTTTACTCGACCTCCAAGGTTTCCCTTATTGTTTACCCTTCCATAGTGGATTAGTTTTCTGTAACATCTCCAAAATCGTAAAATGAAAAAAATTCAAAATTATTATATCTATCGGAAGCCCACCTAAACCTTCGATGCAACTCCCTTTATGACTAAAACATACTGTACATCCATCACTAGAGGGGCGTTGGTCATTAAGAAAGAACTTGCAACATAAGTCCATTACACTAAAATCAAACATTTTAGTCCTTCCCATGATCCATATTTTATAATCATTAATACAATAGGAAAATACCTTGATCACAAACTCTAGATTTTACCCCCCGTTAGATTATCTAACATGTTACAAATATCAAATAGACATTCTACAAAATTCATTTGGAATCATTCGACCATTTGCACCATCACATTAGCTATAACATTAATTAAAACATCAGGAGCGCATAAGATCAAAGAAAATTGCATCAAGAACACATTATATAAAGCACATAAAATAAATACATCAAGGATACATAAGAGCGAGACCAATGTACGTGGTTCACCCAATGCATGGGCTGCGTCCATCGAACTGTCACCTCATGTAATATTCATTCAGGTAAAAGATTACAATCTACCATCTCATTGTTTCTATTCTTTTAGACTCAATCTCAGAGAGTATTTCTAAGATATTTCTATAACTTAGGAATACTTGTTTAGGTAAACTCATTTAATCGAAAAGGATTAGTCACCTATTATTTATGCAACCTAACAAAAGAAAAGTTCATTACCCAGTTTTAAACCGGCGGCTAAGGCCTCCCTTTACTATAAGGCCTTTAACTTAAAAAGAAACATCTCACCTTTCCTTTCCCTGTATATGCTAGTAAGTCAATACTAATATTTCAAACACCCAAGCCACACTCAGAATATGCAATGATTCACAGTAATAAAATTTAACACTGCTGCAAGAATCTAAGGTTATATCAAGTCAAGGGATCTTCAATCCTTCATTTAGTCCTAAAAATAAGGTACGGTTGTCCGTAAAGCCTTCTAAATCCTCAATGATAAAATGGGAGCCCCACCTTTAATAAGCTTAAGGAGTTTGAGCTTTGATATGCTTTGTGTAAATAATTCCTTTTATCAAGTGTAAGGTAAGTGGGTTTTCCTTATGGTAAGACACTCCTCCCTCTCCAATGGAGTATCTTTTCATAAATGTTAATAAAAACTTAAACATAATAATTTTATAAGGATGTAACGCTTACTAACAAAATAAGTATTTGCACACAATCATACTATCATTAGCCCTATAATATTACGAAACTGCTTCCAAGGGAAGAGTCCACTCTTTTCGATACTTATTATTAATGGAATACCAATCGTCAACAAGAACTTCATGGATAGGAATCATTTGGACTGTTCCTATAATTTTGATGAGTCTATCAGATTCTATTGCAAATACTTTCCCAAAACTTTTATTCCTTGCAAAATATATAAGTACTTTGGCTACTACTAGGATGTCTGGCAGTGGAAATGTATGGTAATCTATTCAGCGAGTGATGCACATATGTACATTTTCTTTTTCCACTGAACAACATCTGTGGCTAAACAAGTTCGTGAATTTAAACTTTAGACATAAAATCCCATATCTTAGGGTTGTACCAAACACACAAATATGCTTTATCATACCTCTCAGATCTGGTTGTAAATTTCAAATGAAACCGATGGAGTTGCGCCCACCATCCAAAAATTCAAGGAAAAAACAAAGATCTGCAAAATCGGACGCGTGCAAGGTCGATCGTTTAAGTGGCAGTCTTTCCATATAGGAATAATATAGGGATAAATGTTATTATTCTACGTAGGCAGAGTCACCATCTATACATACACATTCATTTCTACCAAAATAAAATGTGGGAAAGGGTATAATGTTCATATTGGTTGTTAAGAGGAATACCACACTAGCATTGGTGAACATTCCAACACACAATGCTGGGAATCTGGGCTTACCATCACATTTGTTTATTTCTAGTTGCCATCATTCTATTCATCACACAGGAATCAAACGCTGGGAAAAATGGAAAAAGCAAGGCAAGGTTATTTAACTCAGAGTTTTAACATGAAATAGTACCATACATGACCAATTTCCCCTTTCATAATGGGAGATTTACATCATAACATTTATTGTAAATACCCTATTTTTCAATCTGCATCTAATTCAATGTGCAAAGGTTTAGATCATGACTCTTGCTACAATGCTTGGTGTCTCAATATACTCCACTACAACCACACACTACATTTTAAATCAACAAAACTTAAAATGGACACCTCAGATCTAGATCTAAATTGTAAAACACGCAGAGTTTTACCATGCAACTTGATGATCCATAGTGTTTACCCTGGAGCACACTTGCAAGTCGATCCAGAAATAGTTGAATGCTTATCTACGTAGAACCTAACTCTAGATCATGAATACATCAATGATACAAGGAGGACACAATGCAACGTATGGATTGTGGTCCAAAGAACATTTAAAATCTTCTGGAAAAATTTAGATCATACCTCACTCAAAGAAATATTGGAGACCGAATGAACCAGATCCCGTACTCTGAACTATCGTTAATCACTGGAATATTCATAGGGAGGATCGTAGCCTTGGGAGATGTCCAAGGAAAAACTTTAATAAGCAGTGACACCCATACTTACTACCCCATGATCATGTTTGTCACATACTCCAAAAACATACACAGATAGTCGTTGAATGTTACTAGGTTTGACTCTACAAAATTGACATGCCATCAATGCACAAGGATTCTCCCCTCATCCACACATCGATCTCATTACTACCAAAGCACATAGATCCATCATCGACATGCATAGGTACTTTTCATCCCCCCAAACAAAGAGGTTCCTCCCCATTATAAAGGAAGAGATGGTTCCTTCTCTCGAATGCAGATTTTATTCCTCAAAAACTCAGAGCCCATTGCTTCTCCAAAGCGTAGATATTTTCTACAAAACTCACTAATATTTTCCCCAAAAGTCACCCCCCCTAGAGATGACCTTCAACAATGAAATATAAATCCTCCTAAGATCCCTAACGCCTCCATAATCAATGATTATGAATGCCGGTAACGCCTCCATAATCGGTGACTATAAATCAAGGTAATAATGGCTCCATAATCAACATCCCTCGAATGTTAATGTCAATCCAGGGAATTTAAATCTCGCCTCCATAACTATTGACTATAAAATAGGTAACGGTTCCACAATCATCGACCATTACTCAAGTTAAATCAATACTAAAAATAATCAATATTAGTATTCTCGTTCTATCTGTAATATATATATATATATATATATGTGTGTGTAATAATATCTATGTAATTGTTTTTTCTATATAATATCCAATATATATATATATATATATATATATACACATGCGCCTTTATGATCTATGATATAACCCAAATAAATTCAGATATGATAGTTATATCCTCTTTTATGATTTTAACAAGGTACATTATGCGTGTTTTTCCACATTTTGTGTATAGTTTGTATTTATGCTTATAAGTTATTTCGTATAATACCTCGGTTATTGATGCCGTATTTGGTAAGGCATCCTGTCTTTTTCCATTTTTCTTTTGTTTAACACAAAATGGATCATAAATATTCATTACTTTGTTAACTGAGTCACTATACTTGTCACGACTTCATTTTTCTTAGGTTGATACCTGGAGTTTAGGTCGTATATGGAGTCACTAATATTCTCTCAGTTATCTATGTTTGACTAAAAAAAATTTCCATTCCCTTAGTGAAATTCTCCCACCATCATCGTTCTAGCCTCACATGTTTTTCCAATCCCCTTGCGTTTATTAAAAAATCACCTATAGCTCTTGTAGGAGGCTAGGATTTACTCTTACACTTCGTCATTTCAGTCGTGAAATGGGGAAGATATTATTACTTGGATCCCTAACCATTTTCCCTTAGCCCTAGAGGGTTTAGTTTCCCTTCATTAAGTTGCGTCAGTTTTCTTAAGTGTCCTAAGTTTACCACTTAGATAATTAACTCATATAGATCACAACGTTTTGTTTCTAGTGGGACCTTGGCCTTGAGCTCCTCACCAGAACAATTACACTAAACATTTACTTTTACAAAGTGTTTTAGGGGTGTATAGGAGGGATATTACATTTTCAGTCATTTTAAATTGTGCCAATGTTTTCTTGTTCTCCTACACCTACAGATTTAGGGAATTAATCACCTACTTACTAGGTTTTACTGGTGGGGAGTTAGCCTTGAGCTCCTTACTAGAAAAAAAAGTACAATAAAATTAAACAATTACAAAATACTTCGGGCTTATAAGAGGGATATTACATCATTTCCCCCTTAAAATAACACCATCCTCGGTGTTCTTGTTTTCCAGCCTATCTCTCTTCTTCTCATGAGCCATCTTTTCTTGCTTCATCTTTTTCGTTCTGATCTCTGTCAATCATTCGTGTTTTTGCAAATTTTACATTATTCAAGACCTGTAGTTCCCTGTAACAAGATTGGGTCTTTTCAAACTTTATTTAGTAAAACACGTCCAAATTTTATAATTCGACTCAACATAAAGAATGGGTCCTCCTGCCACACCACAATTGCAATTCATGGAACAATTTCTAGTATTTATTTTGCATACTTACCTTTTAATAATGTAAATTGATTCTCATAAGTAATCCATATTTACTCATAATTTTTTGTCCTTTTTCTCCCACAATTGGATACTTAATTAGTCCTCAACTGACGTAAACCTTTCTTTCAAGTTAATATCATCTTTTTCAAGTAAATTTTGCAATAAAAAATTGCTCATTCCCCTTCCTCTTTGAGGGAATTTTTGCCTACTCAGGTCTTTCATCACTTTAAGACATGTAATAGTCCAATTACTTGGAAATTCATTAACACATTTCCGTTCATTATTTTTATTTATTTTCTCAAACTCTCCGTGGAGTTATTTTACTAATTCCTGTGTGGACTTTCGGGGTATATCTAAGGTTACTCTCCCTTTTCAATCCTAGTCAAAAGTTTTCTCCTCAATGACATCAAACATTGTCCTATCTTCCAGATGTTGATCTTTTCCTAGGTCTTGCTATTCATATCATAACTCCTTCACGATTTTCCTCAAGCCTCCTTGCTTGAGTCCAGGAATTCCTTTTTCACTCAACCCCCTGCTGTAGTCCAGGAAAAACAAGGTAGAGTTATACCATCAATTTTCTTGCCACTTCATATTCCTAACACCAATGTGCTCCTGTAGCATATATGCCTAACATCAATGTTCTCACATGACAATCATTTGCCTAACACCATTCTGCCCCCGTAGCATAAATATCCCTTGTTAATTACAACCCTTGACTATTTGTGACACACACCCTTTGGTGCTTAGCGTGACTTCACTGTCATTGTCCCAATTCATGAATCGGCTTCATAATTAGTTGAAATATAACTAACCTCTATCGATAAATAATACTTTAATCAAAATTCCATAATTTGCAGTGATTTGTACCCCTACCATAATTCGTGATTCATACAATCCTCTAAACCGTCCCAAAAATAACTCCTTACTCATTTTGAGCAATTGGGCACAACTTGTCTATTCAAGTGAATTTATACACCATAATGTACGCTGATCGTGAAAATGGTCCTAATCTTGGTAAAAATATGCAATGTCAGTACATAAACAACATAATCCATATTTAATCCTTGGTTCATAAAAAACTCTAAATACGACAATTTTATAATAAGTTTTAAAAAGAAAAACATCACTTAACCTCATTATTTAAACCAGTGACTATTTTTACTAATAGTTAGTTTCAACTGATAGTGTTCCTGGCGTTATCCTACAATGTTAGCACATAAAAGTATATGACATTCATTCACTTATCATTTTAAAATACCAATATTAATTAAAACATCATTACTCATCTATCTTTCGAAAGTTATGAGTGAAAGGATAATCCAATTATATACAACAATAATGCATGTAAGCTTAGAGACATAGAAATCCCAAGTGATTATATAGTCCCATTTTCCTTTTGGCTCTTTTAGGGAAACAATAAACTTATCAATGGGGTTCTTGTACTTTTTAGTAGAAACCCACTCGACACAAGCTTCAAATACATACGTCTTAAAACTTTTACTAAAAAATGTTCATTAAAGGTAACCTTAGTTTGGAATACTATTCCTTCTAAATCAACCTACTCTTTTCACATGAAATTTTACATTGGCACAACATCCTTGTAACCAACATGTTCTCCAATAGGCAACAATGTTTTAACAAGATGCGAAGTATCATGATTTATATCTCCTTACTTCTATATGAATATTTTATATGATGTTTAATCATATATCCCAACTCACCTTTTAACACAAGAACATAATCATAAGAGCATGCATATTCTATTTTGCATAATTTTCCTACTCCCCTCACTTCAATGGCAGATACTATATTTGTGTTTACATGAAATACACCAATACCTTAAGAAGTATTGTTTTATTTAGATCACCCCCCCTTACTTCTATAGGGAACAATTTCACATCTAGGTTTAACCTAAGGTCAGCTTTTAATTAAGACTTCCCATTTAATATATCCTATGTGTCAGGAAATTTTCTTAACATTTCATTGAACTCTTGGTTCTAAATCCATAAGCCTAACTTTCTCATGCCTACAACCTTCTTTACAGGGGAGTCTTTGCAGTTTTCCTTATCCGGTGGTGATTCCTTCATTACCCAATACTTAGGATTTTTGCAATTCAAATATTCTTCATAAAGCATAGTAAGGCGTATTGATGAATAAAACATATTTTGTGTGTAAGAAAAACATAACCTGTAAGACAAGACGCAAGACTTACTCACACATTTTTTTTATTACAAATCTGTCTATAATGTGATGGCATACCTTTCCATAAAATTTATGTTCTTTATCCTCTTTAGTTACCTTCTTTAATCTCTTAAGGCCCACTAGGATAACTTATTTTCTCCATCCATCATTGCCATGCAACCACAAACAAAACCATTCGATTGGTTAGTCTTAATCATCTTCATCACTTCTAAATTTATGTTGAGCCCCAATAGGCTCGAGCATTGTTACTTTAGCTTTGATACCATTTGTAATGTACCCATAAAAGTGAAAATTAAGAAAAAGTGCTTCCGGAGGACCATTTTATATCTAACTTTAAGACTCACCAGTGGTAAAAGAACAACCCCTTTTAATTCAATCACAAAAACACCAAGACGCAAAACTTTGTGATCATACATACATTGCATTCGAAATTTTACATATTTATATTTCCTTCTGAATAAAGTAATAATTAGATGTGGCTTCGACTATCATTTTCTCTGCAACACCAACATTAGTCTCAACGATTTACATGACATTGTAGATAAATGCAATTCCACATCAAGTATTTATATTTCCTACACAAGAAGTAGATGGATGCTTATTGTGAAACTTATACATAGTGTCCATCATTTATTTATAATAACACCATATCCTATTTTAATTCTGCTCATCATATAATGTATATAAAGCCTTAACTTTGTATTTTAAATAATAGGATCCCTAGTCATTAAATTAGGTGTAAGTAAGAACATGAATATTTCTTAAAACATATAAGAATCACATAGCATTTTCTTGAGTGAATTCATGAAATAAAATACCACAAAAAAAAGAGACACCAATATACGTGGTTTTCCCCTAACTAGGGGTTATGTCCACCAATTTGTTCAAATTTCTATTAAGTTATCCAACCAAAAGGTTACAAAAATGCAGTTCTAGTACTGCTTCCTTTCCACAAGTATCTCATATAGAGAACAGAACCAAATTTTACTAATTAGCCTTATCACGAGGACCCTTTTGACAATAATGTTTTAAAGCAACACCCAAAACTTCCACTTATCAATCCCAACTGGAAAATCTCAAGCCGCCCCCACCAAAAACTAGCATGAATACAGTGAGGTTAGAGTTATTCCATGTTAACTCAAAAATATAACCTAGAGAGGGTGAGGCCTAACTATCAACCATGCAATGCTCATGGTTGAGCTGTAGATCCTAAAGAGTCTGAAACCATTGTAGATCATTGAGTATACTTGCGGTAAACCTTAAATTCAGACCCAAAGTTGCAAATAAATAATCAAATCTATAATGTAAATAAATGTTCAACGCAGACATAAGACTATATGTAAATAACAAAACCACGATTTCCCCGGGAATTGCAGATCCACCTCCACCAAAATGGTGGAGGCACAGTGACTCCTCAATAATTAGCTTTATGAACTTACTCAATTCTTGTGTAAAATACGTGCCAAGATAGTGGAGTGGAACAACTCTTTTTCTAAGTAGTTGTCACAAACAAGGGAGACCTTATCGTTATAATATAATATACTAGGTTTCAAACTTAAACAACCACGATGTAAGTCAGTAGGACGTTCAACTATATCACTGGATTCACACCTGCAAACACACACAGAGAGTGATAATATTACACTTACGAATGTGTATAGTTTCGTATCACATAATTCTGAGCTAAATCGACTGACGCTCAACCGGTAGATTCAGATTGACATAACCCAGGCAGAGGGAAATCAATTTCCTGGATACACTATTATTTGTGTAATAGAACCGGTGGGTACCATAATAAATATTGCTCAAGTAACTTAACTGATCAGCTCCTTGCAATGAAATTAGTACCACTTGACTAGGATCGAAATATATATCAAAAAAAGGGTGAGGATTATCCTATATTTAAAGTGAAAAGCTAACCTAAGTAAACCCTTGTCTCTAAAACTGTAACTTGGGTTTTCATGGTCAAAATAAAGATTTCACAGAAAGGCTAGGAAAGACCTAGATACATGAGGGTATGTGATTTATCTTTTAATATGGCATTCAGTGATATATAAATAATCTAGTGCGCAAAGATTATGTATATATATATATATATATATATGTATATTTATATATGTATATATATGTATATATATATATATATATATATATATGTATGTATATATATATATATGTATGTATATATATATATATGTATGTATATATATATATATATGTATGTATATATATATATATGTATGTGTATATATATATATATATATATATATATATATATATCATCCAATGCATAGGGACTTAGATGTATATATTTCCTATTTTTGCAATACCACAACTCCACGCCGAATATAGATATATTGACGCCTAACCATGCCTTGGCACATCTGTGAGTCATAATACAGATTCCTTTTTAAGCTAACTTGTGAACAATATATTCATGGATTAAACTAAAGGCTAGATACAACACATTTCTCCAACAACAATTTACTGTTTGAAAATAATCCAACATGGACCCATGTTATGGGACATAAGTATCCTAAGAATTGTTTGGAATTATATCCTGTACTCTGAACTATTCTTAAAACTTATAAAAGATAATTCAACCCCATCCACTTAACTATAATAAAAACATTATGAGAGGTTCCTACACCGAGTTGCTTATCATAATGTGAACCTTCCCTTTAAGGATTGAGACAAATATACCAGAGTTCATCACAATAATAGGTATATCAGTGCAAGAAAACTAACAGCGATTCCCATCCAATAGAGTGTAATGCAAAACCCAGCGATTGCAAAAATTCCTGTATTGATTTCTCACATAATGGTTTACAGTTTCATTAAATGAAAATTAGGAAAGTTTCCAAGAAATCATTGATTAGGTTTGTCAAAATAAATACCCAACATTCTCAAGCAATCGTGGTTCTAATACGTAATTCACAAACCCAGAGACTGAAACAAAAAGGAAGGGTTCTCATGAATACACTGATTAGGTTTTATAAGTGCAAGATACATCAACTTCAAGTCAATGCTGGGAGGTTCTTCCAACAAACAAATGGGTTCCACAAATAAAGATAGACTGAGATTTGTAGAATCAAAACTTAGGTATGTTTTTCCAATTCAACGTGCAGAGATAAGTCCAACATTATAGATCTGTATTTGGGTTAAACCATAGCGTACCAACAATTATAAGCTGAATCTTGCAGCAAATGAACAATTGCTGATTTAAACCCTCGCAATTGTTCCTCCATCCAGAAATGAGCCTTACTTGCGTCTTCATTTTTCCTGAGGAAAAACGCCTGTACTTTCCCCAAAATGGCTCCCCCCCCAAAAAAACTAGCATCAACAGTGAACATAAATCCAGGTAAGTCCCTAACAACTCCAAAATCACCGATTATGAATCCCGATAATGTCTCCACAATCAATGACTATAAGTGATGGTAATTAACTCCTCCATAATCCACGTTTCTCAATAGTTAATATTAATAGAGGGAAATAGTAACGCCTCCTTAATTGATGACTAATAATCATGTAACGGGTCCACAAACCTCGACTATTACTCAGGGTAAATTAATACTCCATCAATATTGGTATCTTGTTCTATAAATATTATATATATGTAATAATGTATATATATGTATAATATATGTAATTGATTTAGCTATATTAATTCCAATATATATATATATATATAATTTCCTTTACTATATGGTGCTCCACTTATATAATGTTCTATATACATGTAATTTATAGCATGCTTTACTAATGAAATTTCTTTCACTATATAATGCTCTACTATTATATAGTGTTCCATATACATGAAATTTATAACATGTTCCACTAATGAAACTTCTTTCACTATATAATGCTTCCACTTTAATATATGAAACTCCTTTCATATATATATGCTCTACTATTATATATATATACTTTATATAAAATATAGATGTCTTCTTCCTTCCAATACCCTTGATTAATGTGAAGTGGAAGTAACCTTATTGTGGTGAAGGTTTCTATTCCTCCTAAAACTAGTTTATGATCTATTTGTATTTTACATGTTGTAGTTACTCTTTGGTTATCAAAGTGCCTTTTATGCGATAATTCCCTAATGTTCGAGCCCTAGGCTCATATGTCCACAATAAGTAAATTACTATTTAAGCGCGTGAGAATTGACTAGTGTCTAATAAGTGGCTTAAGCTCGAAGGTGAGGAAGGTGGCTGGTTCTAGCATCAACACCGTGATGATACCCAGTTACCTTTACTCAACCTCCAAGGTTTCCCTTATTTTTTACCCTTCCCTAGTGCATTAGCTTCCAGTCGTTTCAAATTGCGCTAATGTTTTTTGGGTCTCCTAAATCTACATATTTAGGGAATTAATCACCTACTTAGTAGGTTTTACTAGTGGGGCCTTGGTCTTGAGCTCCTCACTAGAAAAACAAGTACAATAACATTAAACAATTACAAAATACTTAGGGAATATAAGAGGGATATTACATCCTTTCCCCCTTAAAATAACATTGTCCTCAGTGTTCTTGTTTTCTAGTCCATCTTTCTTCTTCTCGTGAGCCATCTTTTCTTGCTTCATCTTTTATGTTCTGATCTCTGTCGATCTTTCATGTTTTTACAAAGTTGCCATTATTCAAGACCTGTAGTTCCTTGTAACAAGATCGAGTCTTTTCAAACTTTATTCAGTAAAACACGTCCAAATTTTATAATTCGACTCAAAACATAAACAATGGGTCCTCGTGCCACACCACAATTGCAATTCATGGAAACTTTTCTAATATTTATTTCCATACTTACCTTTCAATAATGTAAATTGATTCTCATAAGTAATCAATATTTACTCATCCTTTTTGGTCCTTTTTCTCCCACAATTGGATACTTGATTAGTCCTCAACCGACGTAAACCTTTCTTTCAAGTTAATATCATCTATTTCACATAAATTTTTCATTTAGAAATTCCTCATTCCCCTTCTTCTTTGAGGCAATTTTTGCCTACTCGGGTCTTTCATCACTTTAAGACATGTAATAGTCCAATTACTTGGAAATTCGTTAACAAATTTTCGTTCGTTATTTTTATTTATTTTTTCAAACTCTCCATGGATTTCTTTTACCAATTCCTACATGGACTTCCGGGGTATATATGATGTTACTCTACCTTTTGACTCATAGTCAAAAGTTTTCTCCTCAATGACATCAAACAACGTCTTGTCTTCTAGATGTTGAGCTTTTCCTAGGTCTTGCCATTGATATCATAACTCCATGATTCCCCTTAAGCCTCCTTGCTTAAGTCCAGGAATTCATTTTCCACTCAACCCCCTATTGGAGTCCAGGAAAAGCAAGGTAGACTTATACCAGCAATTTTCTTACCACTTCATATGCCTAACACCAATGTGCTCATACAAAAATCATTTTCCTAACACCATCATGCTCCTACAGCATATATGCCTAAAATCATTGTGCTCACACGACAATCATTTTCCTAATTCCCTTGTGCTGCCCCAACATAAACTTTCCTTGTTAATTACAACCCTTGACTATTTGTGACACACACCCTTTGGTTCTTAGCATGACCTTACTTTCATTGTCCCAATTCGTGAATCGACTTCACAGTTAGTTGAAATATAACTAACCTCTATCGATAAATAATACTTTAATCAACATTCCATAAGTTGCATTGATTTGTACCCCTACCATAATTCATGATTCATACAATCATCTAAACCATTGCAAAAATAAATCCTTACTCATTTTGAGCAATTGGGTACAACTCTTTTATACAAGTGAATTTATATACCATAATGTCACTACATAAACAACATAATCCATAGTTAATCCTTCGTTTATAAAAACCTCGAAATACGACAATTTTATAATAAGTTTTAGAAAGCAAAACATCACTTAACATCATTATTTAAGCCAGTGACTATTTTTACTAACGGTCAATTTCGATTGATAGTGTTGTCTGCATAATTTTGCAATGTTAGCACATAAAATTATACGACATTCATTCACTTATCATTTTCAAATACCAATATTAATTAAAACATCGTTACTCATATGTCTTTGCAAAGTTATGAGGGAAGGGATAATCCAATTCTATCCAACAATAATGTGTGTAAGCTTAGAGACATAGAAATCCCAAGTGATTATATAGTCCCATTCTCCTTTTGGTGCCTATAGGGAAACAATTAAATTATCAATGGGTTTTTTGTACTTTTGAGTAGAAATCCACCTCACATAAGCTTCGAATACATACGTCTTAAAACGTTTACTAAAAAAATGCCCGTTAAAGGTAACCGTAAGTTTGGAATACTATTCCTTCTAAATCAACCTACTCTTTTCACAAGAAATTTTACGTTGGCACAACATCCTTGTAACCAACATGTTCTCCAATAGGCAACAACGTTTTAACAAGATGGGAAGTATCATGATTTAGATCTCCTTACTTATATATGAACATTTTTTATGGTGTTTAATCATATATCGCAACTCACCTTTTAACACAAGAACATAATCGTAATAGCATGCATATTCTATTTTGCATAATTTTCCCACTCCCCTAACTTCAATAGCAGATACTATATTTGTGTTTACATGGAATACAACAATACCTTAAGAAGTATTGTTTTTTTTAGATCAACCCCCCTTTACTTCTATAGGGAACAATTGTGCATCTAGGTTTAGCCTGAAGTCAGCTTTTAATTTAGACTTCCCTTTTAATATATCCTATGTGTAGGGAAATTTTCTTAACATTTCATTGAACTCTTGGTTCTAAATCCATATTATGATAAGCCTAACTTTCGCATGCCTACAACCTTCTTTACAAAGGATTCTTTGTGATTTTCCTTAAGCATTGGTGATTCCTTCATTACCCAATACTTAGGATTCTTGCAAATCAAATATTCTTCATAAAGAATAGTAAGGTGTATTGATGAATAAAACACATTCTACGTGTAATAAAAACATAACATTTAAGACAAGACGCAAGACTTACTCACACATTTTTTTTTATTTTTATTTTTTAAATCTGTCGATAATGTGATGGAATACCTTGCCATGATATTTATTTTCTTTATCCTCTTTATTTACCTACTTTACTCTCTGAAGGCCCACTCCGATAACTTATTTTCTCCATCCATCATTTCCATGCAACCACAAAGAAAACCATTCGACTGGTTAGTCTTAATCATCTTCATCACTTTTAACTTGATTTTGAGCACCAGTAGGCCTGAGCATTGTTACTTTAGATCTGATACCATTTGTAACGTACCAATAAAAGTGAAAATTAAAAAAACGTGCTTCCAGAGGACTATTTTATATCTAACTTTAGGACTTACCAGTGGTAAAATAACAACTCGTTTTAATTCAATCACCAAAACACCAAGACATAAAACTTTGTGATCATACATACATTGCAATCTAAATTTTACATATTTATATTTGCTTCTCAATAAAGTAATAGTTAGATGTGGCTTCGACTATCACTTGTTAGTTTTTCAACATTTAAGCTAGCATTATATGGATCTTTAACTGAGAGAACAACAAGCATAGCAATCAAACACAAGAGACAATGAACACATTGATTTTCCTCGGGGAAGCCATAAATGGAGAAAATGATGCAACTTCCTCAGAGATAGAATTGGCACAAAAGGTAAAACCCCAGAACAGTAAGATGCACTCCCAACAGCATTAAATTTCTTCTTCTCTAGCCCCAGTGTCTTCTTCTTCCTCAACTATGTGCTACACTTGAGTGTGTATGTGATGTGTGCTAAATAAAGAGTCTGACTCTCTATTTATACTAATCCTGACATGACTAAAACCCTACTAGGGATGACCTCTACTAGGAGAGTCTAATAACCCTAATTCCCCGAAACTGCAGGGAATTTAACCATTAGACAATTGAAGGGTTACCCACAATGAATTGACATGACTTGTTTACATTATTGATTCTCTTGATCGAAACATCGGAGCATGACATGATAACATCCTGGAATAAACATCGGGTTACAATAGATAAGAAATACAAGTGAATACATTCCGAAATCACAGTTACATCAGCACTCCCTCTTAACTAGGAAGGTATTCTCTCGACACAATTTTCATCACTGTTCTTCTTCTCTGGATCTTCTCATCATCTGCATCTCCAAGTCATCTTGTCTTCAAGTCATTTTTATCTGGATATAGATCATCACTCAATCTGGATCATCATCACTGGATCATACTCGATCTGAAACATTACTAGATCATACTCGATTCGGAACATCACTGGATAATACTTGATCTAGAACATCTCTGGATCATACTTGATCTGCATCATCATCACTGGATCATACTCAATATGGAACATCATCACTAGATCTGTATCATCACTCGATATAGATCATCATCACTGGATATGGATCATCATCACTACATCTGGATCATCATCACTGGATCTGGATCATCACTAGATCTAGATCATCATTGCTGGATCTGGATCATCACTTGATCTAGATCTCTTGGAGTCATCGTAACTGGATCTGGATCATAGCTCGATCTAGATCTCCTCTGGTCACCATCATATGTGCTATCTCATGATTCTTCTCATCACTGGAAGTTCTACAGAGCTAGCCTTCTTTCATGTTGGGTGTATGCCTACATCCTCGTAGGTCTTTGGTAGCCCTTACATCTGACCAACTCATCAGAATGGCAAGCACTCACATCTAACCTACTCATCAGAAAGGCGGTAGCCCTTACATCTGACCTACTTGTCAGAATGGCCAACACTCACATTTCAGCTACTCGTCAGAAAGGCAGTAGCCCTTATATATGATCATATAGGGCCTAATACTACAGTCACACCAGAATGTCCAGCACTCACATCTAACCTACTCATCAGAAAGGCGGTAGCCCTTACATCTATGTAGGAGCTCATCCTACATCAGAATGGCCAGCACTAACATCTGACCTACTTGTCAGAATGGAGATAGCCCTTACATCTGACCTACTCATCAGAATAGACGGCACTCACATCTGACATGGGAGGAACCTAATCCTTTAGCCATGACAGAATGGCATAGCCCTTACATCTGACCTACTCATCAGAATGGCGATAGCCCTCATTAGAGGAAATTTCAACTCAAAATGTGCCTTTTAAATTTAACTCAAATTCCATGTCATCATCTGTTAGCCAATGAAATTGCTTTAAATTTGAAATACCGTATAGGTCTTAAACACTTTTTTAATATAAATTTGGGGATAAGTATCACAAAAAAAACTACTTTTTTGTTTGTATTTTCGACATATCTCCCCATGTTTTTACTCAAATTTTGATCAGGAGAGCTTGTTGTATGCGGAATTAAATTCCGCATCCAACGAGTACCCACTTGGTATACTTTTAACGGACCCCGCTACCCCAAAAACAAGAAATACCTAAAAAAATGTGATGATCATCACGTTTTTTCAGGTATTTCTTGTTTTTGGGGTAGCGTGGTCCTTCAAAAGTATTTTGAGTGGGTACTCGTTGGATGCATAATTTAATTCCGCATCCAATGAGCTCTCCCGATCGAAATTTGAGTAAAAACATGGGGAGATATGTCTAAAATACAAACAAAAAAGTAGTTTTTTTCTTTTCTTCCTCCAAAATTAATAAATATTATTTTATTATTTTAACTATTATTTTATTAATTTTTTTTAGGAGGCCCATTTTGAGTTGAAATTTTCTCTAATGTACATCTGACCTATTCATCAAAACGGCCAGCACTCACATGTGACATGGGAGGAACTTAATCCTTTAGCCATGACAGAATGGCTCAGCCCTTACATTTGACCTACTCATCATAATGGAGTTAGCCCTTACATCTAACCTACTCATTAGAATGGCTAGCACTCACATATGACATGGGAGGAACTTAATCCTTTAGCCATGACAGAATGGCTTAGCCCTTACATTTGACCTACTCGTCAGAATGGCTATGGATCTCAGCACTCATATCTGACATGGAAGGAACCAATCCTCTCACCATGATAGAATGGCTCAGCACTTACATCTAACCTACTCGTCAGAATGGCTTCTGGACTCGTCTCTTCCCCTTGGAAGGGACCTCGATATGGAGAACACCAAGCTTCTCCCTGAAGTGCTTGAAATTCACTCTGGCTAGTGGCTTCGTCAACACATCAGCTATCTGATTGTCTGTTGCAACATACTGGAGCTTCACTGCTTCCCTCTGCACCATATCCCTGATATAGTGATACTTGATCTTGATATGCTTTGACTTGTCATGGAACACTGGATTCTCTGAAAACTTCATGCAACTCTAGTTGTCACAATGTATACAATTAGCATCCATTTGGAGATCAAATAAATAAGATAGTATCTTCCTTAGCCATACTGCCTCACAACTAGCTGAACAGGCTGCAACATACTCTGCTTCAGCTGTACTCAGTGCCACATCAAATTGCTTCATGCTAAACCAAAAGAACACACCTGATCCCATACTGAAGAAACACCCTGAAATTATTTTCCTATCGATGGCACTTCATGCCCAATCTGAATCAACATAACCCTCCATGTTAACCTTCTTATTCGCATCACACTTGAGCCCATAATCAATTGTACCCCTTAGGTACCTCAGAACATGCTTTGTAACAATCAAGAGAACATTTCTTGGATCTATCAAGAATTGGCTCAAGGTGTTCACAGCAAAGCAAATGTCTGGTCTTGTGTTCGTCAAGTACATCAAGGACCCAATCATCTGACGATACATTGTAGCATCAACCGACTCTAATGAATCATCACTCAATAGCTTCAGGTTTGATGCCATAGGTGTGGCCATAGCCTTGCAATCCATCATCCCAAACCTCTTTAGGATCTCTACTGCATACTTCCCTTGTCCAAGAAAGATTCCATCCGGACTCTCCCACACATCCATACCTAGAAAATAATGCATCATTACCAAGTCCTTCATCTTGAACTCAGCAGCAAGATTTCTCTTCGTATCAGCAATCAACCCATACATACCTATCATAAATAGATCATCTACATACAATAGAAGCATCACTGGGTTGCCATCTTCAACCTTGTAGTAAAGGTTGGAATCTGTTTACTTTTGGTAAATTCCAAACTGGATAGAAAGCTGTCAATTCTACCGTACCATGTCCTAGGTGCCTGTTTCAAACCATATAGGGATTTCTTCAATCTGCACACATGAGACTCCCTATCATGTGCTTCAAAGCCGAGTGGTTGTTCTACGTACACTTCCTCTTCCACTACACCATTCAAGAAAGCAGTCTTGACATCCATCTGGTGTATCTTCCATTTCATCACTGCAGCCAGAGAAAGTACTGATCTGATGGAAGTGTATCTGGCTATAGGTGAAAAGGTTTCTTCATAATCTATTCCTTCTTTCTAAGGGAAACCCTGAGCCACAAATGTTGCCTTATATTTTTCTATGCTACCATTTGTAGCATGTTTGATCTTGTAGATCCATTTGGAAGTTACAACTGACTTCCCTTTTGGTCTTCAGAAAACATCGCAAACATCATTCTTCATGATCAATTGATATTCTTCAATCACATCATCCTTCCATTCTTTCCATTCTGCCGCTTCTTCATAATTGGAAGGTTCTTTATCAATGAAATCACATAGTAATGCTACATACCCGGAGTAGGATCTGTTCCTCTTTCTTTCTTTGTGATTCTCTTCTGGATCCCCATATATTTCCGCACCTTGGATAAGTTCTCGTACCCAAGTAGGTTTCCTCTTATGAGGATTCTTCTCCAGAGTTGGATCTACAGGTCTTTGTGGTTCTTCAAATTCTTTATCTTCTTCTTGAGCTTCTTCATTCATGGTTGTATCATGAATTCTTGGTGCTTCTGCTTCTTTGGATTCTTCAGCAGGTTTCTTTATGGATTTGTTGTAAGCTGTATTTGCATCAAATGTCACATCCCTGCTAATGTCAATCTTCTTGAATCCTGGGAAATATATTCTGTAATCCTTCGAGCTTTCAGAGTATCCCACAAATATACCCTTCTTTCTTGAAGGATCTAATTTAGTCGTCTTCTCTTTTGGAATGTGTATGTACACAAGACAGCTGAATATTCTGAGATGGCTAACTTCTAGTTTCTTGCAGGAGAAGACTTCTTTAGGAGTCTTGTTCTCGAGTACTCTATGTGGAGTATGGTTCTGTACATACACCGTTGTTTTGGCAGCTTCCACCCAAAGATGCATAGGAAGGTCTTGATCATGAAGCATTGCTTTTGCAGCTTCCATGATAGTTTTGTTCTTTCGTTCCACAATCCCATTCTGTTGTGGATTATAAGGAGTAGACAACTCCCTCTTAATCCCTGATTCTTTGCATAGCTCTTTGAATTCATTTTAAGTGAACTCTTCGTCGTTATCTGATCGAAAGGTCTTGATCTTCTTTTCAGTGTGCTTCTCAACCAAGGCTTTGAATTCCTTGAACTTGCTGAATACTTCATCTTTGTTCTTCATGAAATAAACCCATGTCTTCCTAGAAAAATTATCAATAAAATAAAAATAATATGCATACCCGCTTAGTGAGTTTTATGACATAGGACCACATACATCAAAGTGTACGATTTCCAAGATTCCTTTTGCTTTTCTTTCATTGCTTGGAAATGTCTTCTTTGTAATTTTTCCTTTCGCACATCCTTTGCAGACCCCATCATGTTTTGCTTGGATTTCTGGAAGACCTTCAACAACTTTTTTTGCAATAGGTAGTTCTCTGTAATGCACATGTGCAAGCCTTCTATGCCAAAGTTCACTTGGCTCTATTGTGTCATGGACCAAGGCTTGTTCTGGATGACCCTTTAGTTTGTACAATCCTCCTTCTTGTTCTCCAATTACCACCGCATCATCGATAGTCTTTCCTTTTGGCCACATGATGACTTGACCATCTATGAATGCAACCCTCATTCCTTTTGCATCTAATGCCAATATGGAGAGGAGGTTATTCTTGAGTCCTGGCACAAACAATACTTCTTTCATTGTTAGAGACTTTCCAGAGTCTAGCTTATAGGAATATTTCCCACTACCTTTTATTGGATATTGGTAGTCATCTCCTAGCTTCACCTTGTGAGGTGATTCATGTTCTGATAGTCTCACAAAGGATTCCTTGAATCCTGTCATATGTTTGGAGGCCCCACTGTCTATAATCCAATCATCACTTCCATGAGTAATGTTACCTTTGAGAGCAGAAATCAAAACATATTCATCCTCGCTTGAAGAATCTTCACTTTCATATCTGGTTCTCTTCTTGGATGGTTCATCATCCTCTGCAGTATGAGCATGATGTCTTCTTTTGCTGCTCCTCTTTGATAGATTTGGTTTCTTAGGAAAATTATTTGCATAATGTCCTGCTTCATCACATGTATAAACATATGACCCTAGACAAATATTTTCTAGTGTTATCTTTGTGATAGTGCTTACCTCTAGGGTGATGAGATCTTCTTTTGGTTGACTTGGAATGTACCGTGAGAGCTTGATCTTCACTTCCCATCTTTTCTTCTTGAGATGATATCCATGCTTCTTCTTGAGAACACTCTTCGCATAGTATGTTGAACTTGACTAACTTATTTCTAGCATAGATTCCTTGGATGAAAGAATCCCACTACCTAGCAAGGCCATTCAAGGTAGTCATCACAATCTCTTCATTTTCCACTTCTTCATCTACTTCTTCTAGTTGTTCCTTAATCTGAGAGACTCTTGTGAAGTAATACTAGATTGTTTCTGCATTCTGAATCTTCACATTCTTATGTTGGTTTCTCAGAGTCATATTATGGTTTATGTTCTTCCCTTCAAACAATTTGGTTAGGGCATCAAACATAGCTTTAGGTGTCTTGAGAGAGGACACCTGAGGGATAAGGTGATCCTTGATAGAATCAGCAATGATCCTCTTTGCCATAACCAACTTATTCTTATGCAAGGCCTTAGCCTCATCTCCCTCTAGAACTGGAACCTCCTCATGGATGTAGGAGTCTAACTCATTTTCTTCCAGGACCAGGGAGATCCTATACTTCCAATCTTGGAAGTTATCAGCTCCCTCAATATTTTCATCAAGCTTGGTATGATGAGACATCTTAACTAAGAACCTCAAATGGAAATACAATTTTTTTTTATATCTTACGAGGTCAAGATGTCGGATCTAAATGTTGAGCTGGTTCAGGAGAAAATTAGGGTTTTGCTTTTATAGAGTTCTATCCACCCAAATGCTTTGAAATTTATCCCTAACTTTGATTTTCGGGAGGAGATCAATCTAGGCCTAGGCTAACTGAAAAATTCCTCTTCTATGAAAATCCCTAATTTTTGACAGCAGTGTCAGGTCCAAAACTAAAAAACCTCATAATTGGATTCTGCTTCGACAGAAAGATGTGCCCTAAGGAGGAGAGTTATTCCACCTTACTTTTGCTGAAAATATGTTGAGAGAGATCCACAAAGTATAAATCCCTAGTTCCTGCAGCTACACAGTGTCTTATTCTCAAGTTAGCTCTGATACCATGTTAGTTTTTCAACATTTAAGCTAGCATTATATGGATCTTTAACTGAGAGAACAACAAGCACATCAATAAAACATAAGAGACAATGAACACAATTGTTTTCCTCGGGGAAACCATAAATGGAGAAAACCCTGCAACTTCCTCAGAGATAGAATCAACACAAAAGGTAAAACCCCAAAACAGTAAGATGCACTCCCAACAGCAGTAACCTTCTTCTTCTCTAGCCCCAGTGTCTTCTCCTTCCTCATCTATGTGCTACACTTGAGTGTGTATGTGATTTGTGTTAAATAGAGAGTCCACATCTGTATTTATACTAATCCCAACATGACTAAAAACCTACTAGGGACGACCTCTACTAGGATAGTCTAATAACCCTAGGGCCCCGAAATTGTGGGGACTTTAACCCTTATACAATCGGAGGGTTACCCACAATGACTTGACATGAATTGTTTACATTATTGATTCTCCCGATCAGAACATCGGGACATGACATGATAACATCCGAAAATAAACATTGCGTTACAATAGATAAGAAATACAAGTGAATACATTTTGAAGTTACAATTACATCAACATCACTTTCTCTGCAACACCAACATTACTCTCAATGGTTTACATGGCATTGTAGATAAATGCAATTCCAAACCAAGTCTTTATATTTCCTACACATGAATTAGATGGATGCTTATTATGAAACTTATACATAGTGTCCATCATTCATTTATAATAACACCGTATTCCTATTTTAATTATGCTCATCACATAATGTATATAAAGCCTTAACTTTGTATTTTAACTAATAGGATCCCAAGTCATTAAATTAGGTGTAAGTAAGAACATGAATATTTCTTAAAACATATAAGGATCACATAGCATATTCTTGATTGAATTCATGAAATAAAATAGAACAAAATAAGAAGATACACCAATATATGTGGTTTGCCCCTAACCATGGGTTACGTCCACCAAACCATTCATATTTATATTAAGTTATCCAACCAAAAGGTTACAAAACTATAGTTCTAGTACTGCTTCCTTTCCAAAAGTATCTCATATCGAGAATAGAACCAAATTTTACTAATTAACCTTATCGCAAAGCCCCTTTTGAGGATCATGTTTTAAAGCAACACCTAAAACTTCCACTTATCGATCCCAAGTGGAAAATATCGAGCCACCCCCCCACAAAACTAGCATGAATACAATCAGGTTAGAGTTATTCCATGTTAACTCAAAAATATAACCTGGAGAGGGTGAGGCCTAACTATCAACCATGCAATTCTCAAGGTTCAACTATAGATCCTAAACATACTGAAACCATTGTAGATCATTGAATATACTTGGGATAAACCTTAAATGCAGACCCAGAGTTGCAAATAACTAATCAAATCTATAATGTAAATAAATGTTCAACACATATAGAAGACTATATGTAAACAACAAAACCACAACTTCCCTGGGAATTGAAGATCCATCTCCACCAAAATGGTGGAGTCATGGTGACTCCTCGATAATTAGTTTTATGAACTTACTCAATTCTTGTGTAAAATGCATGCCAAGATAGTGGAGTGGAACACCTATTTTTCTAAGTAGTTGTCACGAACAAGGCAGACCTTATCGTTATAATATAGTATATGGTTTCAAACTTAAACAACCGCGATCGAAATTAGTACGACGCTTGACTCTATCACTAGATTCACACCTACAAACACATGCAGAGGGTGATAATATTACAATTACGAATGTGTATAGTTTCATATCACATAATTCTTACCTAAATCTCCTGATGCTCAGCCAGTAGAGTCATATTCACATAACCCAAGAAGAGGGAAATCGATTTCTTGGATACTCTATTATTTATGTAATGGAACTAGTGGGTACCATAATACATATTACTCAAGTGACTTCATTGATCACTTCCTTGAAATGGAATTAGTACCACTTGACCAGGTTCAAAATATATCTAAAAAAAGGGTGAGGATTATCCTAGCTTTAAAGTGAAAATCTCACCTAAGTAAACCCCTATCTCGAAAATTGTAATTTGGGTTTTCATGGTCACATTGAATATGTCATAGAAAAGCTACGCAAGACCTAGATACACGAGGGTATACACTTTATACTTTAATATGGCATTTAGTGATATATAAATATTCCAACGTGCAGAGACTCTATGTATATATATAATCCAATGCATAGGCACTCAGATGTATATATTTCCTATTTTTGCAATACCACAACTTCATGCCGAATCTCCATATATTGAGGCCTATCCATGCCTTGTGACATCTGTGAGTCATAATACAGATCCCTTTTTAAGCTAACTTGGGAACAATATATTCATGGATTAAACTAAAGGCTAGATACATGGTATTTCTCCAACAACAATTTACTGTTTGAAAATAATCTATCATGGACCCATGTTATGGGACATAAGTCTCCTAAGAATTGTTTGGAATTATATCCTGTACTCTGAACTATTCTTACAAGTTATAAAAGATAATTCAACCCCATCCACTTAGCTATAATAAAAACATTATAAGAGGTTCCTACACCCAGTTGGATATCATAATGTGAACCTGCCCTTGAAGGATTGAGAAAAATATACCATATTTCAGCACAATAAGAGGTATATCAGTGCGAGAAAACTAACAGCGATTCCCAGCCAACAGAGGGTAATGCAATACTATTATCAGGAATATATCACCTTTTGTAGATAGAAGTTGTTCCTCTAGTCTGAATGGTTGAGATCCAGAACAAATGAGTAACCACTAGGTTGAAGAATTTCCCTGAAAGCTATGGGTGCATGGAATAAAACTATGCTGAAATACCTATAGACCTGTAGTAGCACGTAAAACATACAACAACATCAAAGATACCAGAAAAATATCCATAGATCCATATCAATGACTAAGGAATACAATAATATATATGTGAGATTAAAACAGAACAGATATATGGGAAGGAAATCAACCATGGATACTAGAATACAGCGTAGATCCATATGATAGAGGACTCAAACTTGGACATAGATACCCGATATACAACGTAGATCTATGTCATACAGATGAAAATTTGAGCACACCCACGACCATACAAATGTGGATCCATGCTAGTACTTCATACAATATACTCCATCACAACCTGGGGAGAAAGCTATAAGTGCTTAACAAATACCCAGGGTCTTCATCTCGTCTTCCACGAGGTACAATTATATACATGTGATTACAATGTTATAACATCAAATAAGGTAGAAAGAAATTTATTACCGGCTAATGATGTGAACCATTAACAAGTGCGAGGGAGATCACCATTGATGTCAATGATTCCCAAGGTAGCCTATTACAATCTACTAAGAGTGAAGAGATGTTTTGATGTATAACACCCAGTGGAATATTTTTATCAAAGGTCAATGATGTGAACCTATGTCGAGAGTGAGAGAATATGTCATTGAGGCATACAGATATCAAGATACTAAATTTGTTTCTAAGACTATTTCCTGCATGATGAGCTGACGTCGATAGGAATAATCTTGTCGAAGGAGGGCCATGATCAATCCCACATTGATGACATGAAACTCGTAACAAAGTTATGGAATGTTGTAGATAAGGTAACCATAATACTGAATCAAAGTATGGACACAAATACTATTTCAACTGCAGGGGTAAACTTCTTTCTTTCCTCTGAACATTGGACGACACGACAAAAGACTTGGAAGCATGACTAGACCAGACGGACACACAATACGACTATGGACAATGCATTCTTTTGAAAGACGTAAAGGAGTGACATGACTCATGAAAGTGTATCGACTTGTAAGTCATCTAAATACCCAATTGAATGAATGATATGCAGACAAGTTCCATGTTCAAAGGTGACAAACAACTACCATTTGATTTGCAAAATAATTCCCTTCCCTTAATTTCCCCATCATGATTGATGAGTGCCTCTTTTCATTTTTATGAGTCCAAAGAGGGTAGAAAACAATCGTTTTAGCTCATCTGAAGATAATTCCATTCCCATATATTTCACGAACTTGAGAAATGAGGAGTTCATTCCCAAAAAAGTGTCTCTCAGTGTATAGTTTAACGAGTCCAATGAAATCAAACTCGGTATCATTCATGTTTAGAGAGTCTGAACGAAGACAAAAGAAAACTCCAAAAGGTCCTTTTTTGTAAATAGTCTATCCAAACCAAAAAAGAGATAACCTATCATTGGACAGATGACTCTTTAAACACTTTTATGAGTATGAAGAAGAAAATTACTCAAAAATATTTTCATATTTAGCGAGTCTGAAAAGAGATTTAAAGGAGACTCCATTATGTCTCTTTTTATGATACGAAGTTTTACGAGCCTAAAAAGAATCGGAAAAGGACTTAGAACTTTGATATTGAGTTCTGAGAGTGTGACCAAAGTTTTGAAACAATTTCTTGGGAGCTTTTTCCATTTTATGGAAGTATGAAAAAGTAAAAAAAAAACTCCCCACAGACTTTACTGTTTTTGTTTTTATCCCTGCAAGACTCAAAAATGACATTAACCTCTCAAACAGTGACTTTAGTGAACTATATAGATGGATTTTATAATAATAATGATCTCAAAATATCAAAATAGTATTAGAGAACCCTAAAATATATATATAAAAATAATTTTAAATAGTTAAAATCAAACCATTTTACTATTTACCACTTGGTGAAAGCATTTTGGAGCAAATTTGAGCTAGATATTCAGTTAGAGATTCCAGGAGATTCAACCGTCTGATTCGAGCACCGTCAGAGCAAGGTAAATGAAAAAACCCTAGCCTTTCTTTTTAAAGCATACATTTTTTATTTTATGAGGGTATTGGGCTGATTTGGGAAATCACTAAACCTCAAATGCGTGCACCGCCCCTGCCCCTTATGGGACAAGCGATGCATTGTGAGAACAATGCATCTTTCACTGCACTCAGGAGGTGCCGACCATGAGTGAGGAAAATTGAATGTATAAGCAAAACCACAATTTTTTAATTGATTTTAAAGATTGATTGTGTTTCTAATTCGTCTATTAATTGGTTTTGGTAGGTCCCAAGTGATAAAAAATGGTCATATGGAAAGAACGACAACACGATGATGATTATGCTTTTGCCAAGAGAAATCCAGGATGGATAGCTGCATTGAGAGATTGTGGACTCCTAAAATTCTCCCACACACCTAGCATGGCGTCTCATGAGAGATTGTTGGATTATATCCTCCATATGTGGAACCCAGAGCAGAAATACTTCAAGGTAAAAGCCCACGTGTTGACAGTTGAGGTAGAAGATATCTACTTATTGACCAAATTATCAAGATGGGGTGCTCTGATTTCATTGATTGGTTCCCGTGGAGGGGATGTGACTACCCAAGATTTGATCGATTGTTACTGCCTTCCCGGTAATATAACTTTGGGGAATAAAATTACCATCAAGAAAATGAGGGATGATCCTCTCTGCATTGTTCTTTTCACGATGCAGAGGCTGGCTGGGAGCCAAGGGCCTCACCAGGATTCTAGAGCACACATGTTATATGGGATAGAGGCTATGGCACCTACTGTATTTAACTTGATAGAGGAATTACTACCAGTCTTTAAGGACCAGCTGACCAACTGTCGATAGGGAGAGCTAAAATAGTTTGTCTATGGTTCCATCCTAGCCTATTTCTTCTTTGAGCGGGTCCCTCATTTGAGGCCCCAAGTGGTTTTTACTGAGCCGAGGGAAAGAGAAAATCATATGTTGAGGTGGGTCAGGATCATGGCCCACACAGGAGCAGGCAGAGGTAAAGTGAAGTTTGGTGCTCCATTTTTCCATTGGCTAAATGACAAGATCCACATGGTTTAGGATTATTCAAATGCAGGTACATATTTCAGAGGTGACCGTGACCTAGGACTTCCACCTGATGGATAGTGGGGATACATGGGTAAGAAAAAAAACCTAAGATGGCCATTTATGTTTTTTATTTTTTTATGTATAGTAACAAGACCTGAAAATTTTGATGCAGATGTTGGAGTGGCACGACCTAGGGGATCTTCCCCACTGGATAGATGAGCGAGAGCTTGGTTTGTTCAATGAAGTGATGACCCGATAGGAGAACTAGAGGAGAACCTGGAGAGGTTGACTGTGAACATACCCGATGCATCCATCGATGATCTCCTGATGTGATATCAGAGGCACACATCAAGAGTGCCAGGCCATTTCCGCTATTTGCTATGTACGGTAGTGCACGTTGTCGTATGCTACCGTGAGCATCACTAGACAGTTCTACATGATGTATTACTAAAATATGATATAGCTTCAAGATTTTGTATGATTTTTTGTTTCCTAAAAGCCAGAGTGTTTCAAATGAGGTCTCGTGAGCTATTTTGTAAAAACACAATATATATATATATATATATATATATATATAGACAGACTTTTACTTCCGATGTTTATATGTCTCAAATGGAAAATGTATTTACATGAGTTTTATATCTTTTTATTGTTTATTTACAACATGATGAACCATGTTTAATTTCATGTTATGAATGGGCAATATACCAGTCTAGGATATAATTTTCCAATGAATCAGCAACTGCTTTGTCTGCCCTATGGATATGCCTATAAGTGATAACATTTAATGACCTTTCCAATAGATGTACCCTCTGATAGAGATAGAGTAGTATAGGGTTTCTGATGGTATAGACCTAGTTCAAATGACAAATCACTAACTGAGTCCATGAAATCTGTTGGAGACATCTACCATCATACACACTCTTTTGGTCAAATTGGCCTAGTTAAACCACTATCCTAAGTTTAATTGACATCAGTGGAGCATTAGTTACCATCATCCCAGTCACTCCCACGCCTACCTATAGTCAAGGAGGCTAACTGGAGCACTCCAGGGGTGATCTGTGTGACATTAATGCACCTAATTGCTAACTGGTTGTTACTTTCAGTTCAATAAGTTAGTTACAGTCAGTTAAGGTGCCTCCATTCATTAAATATATTATTTAATGATTATTTTATTATTATTTAATGAACTGGAGTTAACAAGGTGCCTCCACCAACTTCTGATGGTCAGTTCAGCTTCAGTTAACCTCATCAGGGTTCAATGGAGTCATGCAGTACTAGCACTTGATGGTTGGTTTGCTATGACATGTGTTTGATCTCCTTCAGTTGAGATTAAGTCATTTATTACACTCCGACTTCAGTTAGGGTTGGTGAGTCAATTAGGGTTTTGGTCAAGTGGTTAACTGAGTGAGATTGCATGGCAAAGTGTCAGTTAAGCTAGACTCACTTATTGAATTCGAATTGTCCCTTAGGTATTCGAATTCTTCAGTCAGTTAAGCTATTGCTCTGTATGGGAATTGTAACCCATTATTGTTTATAAAATATACAGAGAGGAAACCTATTCTGGTTCCAGTTATTTTCCAATTCATGAGTATTTGTTAATAATTCTTTGATGATTTTGATTCCTAGTTCCTAGATCATGTGCAAGAATTAATAAAATCTACCAAGTCACGAATGTCTCTGGATGCAGCCTCAGTCAAAAGACCTATGACTATTTCATACTCGATGATATTGTTGGTAGAATGGCCAATACAAACTGCTCCCAAACTGACTAGATTGTGTGCAAGGGAATACAAAACCCAAGCAGCTGAAGCAAGTTTTAGTGTATGGTGGCAATCACAATCAGCGAAACCATAAAAAGCCATCTGATCTGCATAACAAAAATGTGGTATAAATAGTCTAGACATTAAACTCAAAACCATATTTAAAATATTAAAACACATTGAAAATTCAAATAATGTACATATATACATGGTACGATACATAAATGATTTAGGCATAGTACCTATTCCGGTACAACCTATTGCCAGGTTGCCCGAAGGGGACTCTGTCATAGTCTATGAGCTCATATGCCCCTTTCTTTAAAACCTTGGAAATGATAAAAGGACCGTACCAAATTGATTCAAACTTCCATTTTCCTAGCTTATGATGTCTCTGATCATAAGTCAGAACTAGGTCACCTTCGTTAAACACACGAGCTTCTACTGATTTATCGTACTATGCCTTGACGTGTTCCTTATGTGCCTCATTAACTAAGGTAGCATCTCATCTAGTTTCGTAAAGGTTGGTCAGATATAAAAACCTTTATTCCTCGGTAGAAGTATTATAGAGAATTTCAATGAGAAGCTTCAAATACGGAATCTGACACTGAATAGGTAAGAAAGATTCTAGTCCGTATACTAACTGAAATTGTGTAAAACTAGTCATTGTTTTTATTGAAGTTCTATAATCCCAAAGAGCAGAGAAGAGAGTCTAGTTCCAGTTGGATTTGTGATCTCTAACCATCCAACATAGCATAGTTTTTAAAACTTTGTTAATGGCCTCAACATGACCATTAGCTTACGAATAATAGGGAGTTGAGTTTTCATGGAGAAAACCCAGCTTAGCACTTAAATCTATCATCATATGATTCCAGAAATGTGATCTATGATCAATGACAATAGACTAAGGAACTCAAAACCTAGCTATTACATGGTTAAAAAGGAAGAGAAAACAATATTACCATCCTATGCATATGTAGGCATAGCCTCATCCCACTTAGTGAAATAATCCATGGCTACAATGATGTCACCATGCCCCCAGCTGAGGTAGGCTTACAATGCATGAAATCTATCCCCCATTTGGTGAAAGGTCCAATGACAATGAAGGGGTGTAATCGAGAAAGATGGGTGCACTTTTTCAGATAAAAGTGTTGACAGGGTGGGCATTTATTAACCACCTCATGACAATCTTTGAAAATATAAGGCCAGAAATAGCCAGCACAAAGGATTTTCTGAGTTGTAGCCATCCCAAAAAGATGACCACCACATGATCCAGAATGGTAGTCATTTAGAACCTGTTCGACCTTGTCATGGGTGAGGCATTGCCAGAGAATGGTATCTATACCACATCTATACAATGTATCGTTGAGGATAAGATAGTATTTCACGTGGTGATGAATGCGGCGATGATCATCACAAGATATAGTAGGATGAAAATGATGTGTCTGGAGATAAATAATTAAATCTCCATACCACAGATTAGTTGTGCTTATTAGGAACATAAATTCATCCGAGAATGAATCACTGGGCTCAGAATCCATTAAAGCACAGGGAACGCCACACATCAGCTCTACAAAGTCTAATAATTTCTTCAAAGTAGCTTTGGAAAACTCAAGGTCAAACTCCTATAGAATAACAATCCATCGGGAGTATTTACCCCCTAGCACCTAACGAGTCAGGATGTAGTACATAGGGTTTTGGTCTACAAGTATGGTTGTGGTGTGAAACATGATGTAGTGATGAAACTTTTGGACAACAATGACCATAGCCAATGCTAGCTTCTTCGCAAGTGAGTATCAAGTTTTGTAATCGAGAATATTCTTAGTTGCGTAATAAATCACATGTTCTAGGACATTCCGGTCCTGTTCGGCTAAAACCATTCTGATAGTAGTAGTAGAGGTAGAAACATACAAGAGAAAATCCTTCAAGTAATTCGGGGGATGTATCATGGGCGAATGAGTCAGATCATGCTTAATATTAATGAAGGCTTGTTGGGCATGGTCATCCCAGAAGAATAGAGTATCCTTCTTAAGGAGATGCATATAACCATGTGTTTTCTCAGCAAAGTTACAAACAAAACGACGGATAAATTTTTCCTTCCCTTGCAAACTTTAGAGTTCAAGTAAGTTAGTTGGGGTAGGTAGAGTGAGTATTGCAACAATTTTTAATGGATCAATCTGAATACCATCCTTGGAAACCACGAATCCTAAGATTTGTCCTGTCTTAATGCAAAAAACACATTTGTGTGGGTTTAGCCATATTTTGTAATGGTGACATCTCAAGAAAATGTCTCTAAGATGTTGAGGATGGTCTTCCCATTGTTGTGAATTTGCAGGGAGGTCATCAAGGTACGACTCCATGATGTTCTTAATGTCGTGAAATTCATAGAAAATAGCGCGCTAGAATGTGGCCCCAGTGTTCTTAAGACCCAAGGGTAACTTCCTGTTGGAAAATGTTCTCGACAAGCATATAAATGTCGTCTTATGCTGATCGACGGGTAATATCTCAATCTGATTGTAGCCGAAAAAGCATCCATAAATGAGAATATGACACTCTCAGCATAGTTATCAATAATCTTATCGATGTGTGGAGTCAAAAAGTTGTTCTTAGGACAAGCTTTATTCAAGTCTCGAAAGTCGATATAGACTCAAATAGTTCCCTACTTTTTATATACAAGAATTATGTTTGATACCCATTCCATCAGGGTTATAGGATAGATGAATCCTGCCTTTAGATGTTTCTCGACCTCGGCTTTGATAGCCGCAGTCTTCCGTGGATGGACTTGCCTCAATTTCTTCCTAACCGGTCTAGCTATAGGATAGGTTTTGATCTCATGGACTACAATAGATGGATCTATCCCAAGAATTTATTCATAAGATTGGGAAAAAATGTCTCGGAACTCTTTAAAAAGTTCTCGATACTCTTCAATTTCATCTATTGAACATTTTTTCCCTATGTGAACATGTTCAATATTTCTAGGCTTGACCGATATGTCGCTTGGAACCATTTTAGTAATGTTGCATACATTTCCTTCAGACTCAGAATATTTCAACAAGAAAAGCATTTGCGAATCATTAACAATATCAGTAACCAAGATAGATACAAAATCATTATCTGCGGAACTGGTAATGGGGAGGAGCAAGGATCTGTGATGGTGATCCTCCCATACTGATTCTACTGTATCCATAATCTTGATAATAGACTCATCCAATAGAAAATTCTAGGAGAGATAATCAAGAATAGGAAGCGATAGTTCTAACCAGTCGAGAAGGTGGTAACAATCCGAAGCCAAAAGATGAAGATCATCTGTCTGAACATAGGAAACATATTGGATGGCATCATAAACTACTTCATGTGGGCTAAGGGAGGATGTCTCAAGAACTTGTTTACCCTTATGATCATAGATAAATGAAGAGATCATATTAACTATTGTCATTTATGTGCTGGAAGGGGTTGATGGAAACACGCCCATGAGGGCGGATTCCTTCAACATCCCTACCCTAATCGACTGGTAAGGAGCAGGGGACTGACCTAGAAAAAGGACATTATTTGTTGTAGGGGTAGTAACATCCAGCGTGCAGAAATCAAGTCGATTAATCTTCACAATTATTCCCAAATGCAGAAACTGGAGGGTTCTAAATATTGTCAAAGCGACAATGGTCATAGCATAAAACCAATTTATTCCTAATAGAATATTGTAGTCTAACGGGGCATCCACTACTTCCACCTGAATGGAAACATTTCCCCCCACTAGATCTAATGAAAGGGTTGGCATGAGGCCATGGGGCTGGGAACCTCTTCCATCAAAGGCTTTTAGGGTTGTCAGTGATTTTACAAGCTTGGGAGATCCAATGGCTTTCCAACATTACAGAGACAAAATAGAGGTTGAAGCACCTTCATCTAGAATAGTCCTAAAGAATTTTTTCCCAACTACTCTTGTTATGATTTGAAAATCTAGTTGGTAAGGTAATCTAGGTTTGAGGTTCTCCGAATTGAAATGAATCAGATTCGTGTCACCTGGTTCCATGGCTCCTAAGGTGGTCAAAAAAAAAATTCAACGTGTAGGACAACTTTGGAGCACTTCTAAGGTAGACATTGCACATGGTTCCTGAGCTAGGTCTTATACAACATTATAGAACTATGCAGCTTGGGCATTAGGGTTAAAAACAACCTTCCTAAGAGTACTCTTGGGTGGATGCAAAATCATGTCGATATTAGGATTCTCAATTGTTAGGGGACCAGTAGATGAGGATGTGGGAGAACCAGTAGAAGGAGCTTTATCTAGAGAACGTTTCTAGATTTTATTCTCCTCAGGTTTATCATATGACTGACTATGAGTTGCTATATTAATATTTTTTCACAACATCATTCAAATTTCCTATGTAGAACTAGAATTTCCTTGGTTAGACATGTGGTCTACCAGTTGTTGCTGAGAAGGAAAAGGATCGATAAGAACTGTTGGTGTGGGGTTACTCTTTAAAAACTTATTAAATTCATCAATTTTAGGACACTCCTTCGTGAAATGATTGCCACTGCACAATAGGAAGGGGTATTTAGCTTTTCATTTTCCTTTATCGTCATTCTCCAGGGCCGTAGGTTTGGGATTTTCCTATTGGTTTCTAGGTTTCTTGTTTTTACCTTTTCCTTTATTCTTACTACAAGATGATTGTGTACTTTGAATAGAATTCACCTAAATGGAAAACATAGGATTGGAAGGAGCAGTAGTGGAAGGACTGGGTTGTTTGGAAACTCGGTTACTGCTGATGAAGGCTGGATTGAACCAATAACCCCATCAATAGGAGTTTCTGCAGGTGGCTTACCTGGGTCTGTGCTAGGATAAGGATCTTGAGGAACAAGGTCATACAAAGTTCCATACTTGGAATATACCAAGTCTAGATGCTGAGCGCGGCCAATGGCTTTCTCTTCAGTAACAACACCCCCCATAGCCACATCTCGGGCAATGGGTGGAAACAAAGTCTTCATAAGCCAATAAGCTAAGAGTTGGTCTGAGATAGGATCTGTAATGAGCCTTCTCTGCCTTCTCCACTTGTGAATATGATCTGAAGTGTGTGTGGAGGTATTTTGAGGTAGAGAGGTCAAAAGGTATGTACTCGTTGCGTAGTGAATGGGTAGCTGAAAGTGTGTGAGGAAGACATTTTCCTAAGCACTAAAATCCACAAATGAGTGTCATAGAAGTTCAATATACCTCTTTGCATCCATACCAGTCAAAGTGCACTGGAAGAGTCTCAATCGAATAGAATCATCCATCAAGGAATTTGATGAACACCATAGATAGAAAGTCATAACGCGATTTTTGGGATCATCTCACTGCTTTCCATCGAATTTTGAAATATCTGATGGTAACTTGATTGGAATGGGGGACCATGCAAAATTGTGTTGAATGGGGTCAATTATCAACTTGGACAAATCAGGCAAGTCCAATGTTTCTAGAAAAGGTAACTGGTGATTCAGTTCAACATATTGGTAATATTGATAAGGCATGTAACCTCCATTAGGATTGTAAGTGGACTGATACACAGGCTGTTGAAAAGGCTGATGAGACAATGAACCTCTAGAAGATGAACCTCTAGTACTTCTAGAACCATCAGGGCCATTAGGAGGATTAGGAGGAGGACCTCCAGGACCTCCAGGACCTCTGGGACCACCGGGATCACTAGGACTACTAGGACCACTAGGACCACCAGGAGGAGGACCACCAAGACCTCCAAGACCACCAGGAGGAGGACCTCTAGGACCACCAGGAGGAGGACCACTAAGACCTTCAGAACCACCCAGAGGAGGGCCACTAGGTCCCCTGGGGGGAGAGCCACCATAAGGTGGCCCTCTAGGACCTCCAGGACCACCAAGGAAGTGGGAAGACCTTCGTAAGGTGGCCCTCCGACACCTCCAGCTTTATGAATAGGTATTCCTCCCAAATATGGCATGTAAGAACAGTTTGTTTTCCCCCATGGAGTGAAGGTATTTACAGGATATGGAATTCCATTGTATGGCATGCATATATGGGTAGGTTGGTAATTCACATTTCCTATAGGTACATGATTTGCTGGTTGACCATACCCCCAGGAAGCTTGATTAACAATCGGTTGTGCCCCTAAGGGTTGACTTGAACTAAATGGAGGGTTAACTATATTCGTAGGAGGAATGTAAAATGTGGATGTGCCTGCATTGGAGGTCTGTCTATTATGAGTAACAAATCCACCAAAAGGTAACATAGATCATGTCGGGGGTTTCCCCTTGGTACTATAAGGTACTGATACAAATGGAGTTGAAAGTTCCCCGCCATCCCTAGAAGACCTGGGAGGACTAGAAACAAACGTAACATTTGCAACCGTAAGGTCAGAAGTTTGACCTGGGTGGTGTGAAGTCTCAATAGGATCGATAGGTTTCATAGAATTAGTTAGTGAATGATATTCGACTGGCCAAGGATCCATATTACGGGGGAGAAGAGCCAACATAGGTTCTTTATGAGGTATTGGGGTTTCTATGATAGTATCTAGTATTTCCATTCTCTCCTAAAAATATTGTGCACAGTGAATAGCTGATTGAATTTGTCTATATTCGTCTTCACTTGGTGAATAATGTTCAAGAGAGGGCCTATGTACTCCAAACAAAGCAATGGCCTGTCCCATAGAAGTTCCCCAAAATAGAGCACCTAGACCATAATCTGGGTGAATAGTACTATCAACATGACCTTCCATAGGACCATGGAAAGAAGTATCACCCACAGGAGGTTGTTGGACCAAGGGAGTAATGTAAGAAGCAAATTGGTCTCCGCTTTCTACAACTAGGTTCTCTTCCACTTGGGAAGTAGTTGTAGCTCATTGGTCAGTAGCTTCCATTGGACCTTCTCTTGTAATGGGAGGAAAGTCAAGTGGTCAGCCCTGTGTTCTTCTGAACTGTCTCAAACAAAACTCAGTCAAATTGCACAGTCACTAATCTAACCTAGGGTTTCAAAGCTAAGAAAAAACACACCAAAAACTTTCTCGTACTCAAGATATAGGCTAACGAGAAAATTCAAATGATAGGATGAGCTCAAATGGTCGGTTTCTCACCAAGATTTTCAAGTGGGTGAAACGTGTGATATACCAAAAGGGTACATGCATAGTAATCTCCCCGAATGCTATTTTCAGTGTATTTCTCCACACAAGATGGCCAAAGGGATTTTTTCAGATAGATAAGGTATCCTAGTGGGGTCTTCCGATATACTCAAGGTACGTGGGAGCTCAAATCTATAGTAGTGTTGTCTAATGCACAATCGTTCACAACGAGCCTTTCAATATACAATTGATTACATAAAGTACCTTTCTATATACCTCAAGGGTACGTGAAAGGTCGTTCAATATACTGACGATACATCGAAAAACCGCGTGAGTCCCAAGTTGTAGTGCAGACAAATAACGACAACTCCTACATTTAACGACGCTCGAACACGTCTCTAACCTATCACTCAAATTTTTATACAAATTTTAAGCCTATAACTACCATTAATTTTAAAGTGGACAGTTAGATGAATGCATGAGGTTTTGATAGAAGAGTAAAACCATGCAAATATGAAATTACAAGCTCATTCACTTTACCATTCAGTATTCATAATTACGGGAAGGAGATAGAGTGTTTTCTTTTTCAATTTTCGCTTTAAAACCAAAAAATTCCCCAAACAACTATACTAGAAAGTTCTTTTTCCAAGGATACAACCAAACAACACTTCTTGAAATCAACTCTTTTTTAAAGCAAACAGGTAGTGTAAGATCTCTTTTCAACAAAGAAGAAAGACAAACAACACTCAAATATGCATATGCAAGCTATTTTTTTTTATTTTTCTAAAACATGGAAAGATCTAGCTTAAACTATCAATATTTTTTGTTTTTGATGAGATAATGATGCAAAAGAGACGAAAGAACAAAGGAATCCTAAAATCTTATGAGGATAATCAGAAATCCAATGACTTAAGCCCAATAAAACAATAACCTAATCTCAACAAATTTTCTGTTTTAGAGTGAAAAAAGTCTTTCTCACACTTTAACGAAAAATAGAAACAAGCAAACTGATCTAAGGGAGTCTTTCTTTTCAGTACTAGTCTATAATAGGAAGAGATCTAATATGACCTAAAGAATCCAAAAAGTCATTTCAGAACAAAATTACAAGCAGTAATGAATGGTGAATCTAACCTAGCTTTTTGTTTTTTGATTTTGACAAACAATAAATTTCCACATAAAAATTTCAGATTTCAATCACTCAGGAAACTTCAAACAAGTCTCGACAAAACCAATTGAACACACAAAAATCCAAAAATTAAAAATCTTTTGCAAAAATATGAAAAAATTAGGGTCTGGCACATGCCTATTTGGCACCACGTCGAAGGAATTGCTGACAGAGCAGTTTCGAACTAGAACCACTTCTTGTTCACTAGACTCAGGTAGTGGCACCACCTATTGCTAACTGGACTCAGGCGGTGGCACCGCTGGTTGCCTAAGGCACATGTGTGGTTCCCTATATCAATACATAACATATGGAGAGTGAAAAACTTCAAGTTAGAAATTGCAAAAACTCTACAAAAACTGATGAATCAACAACAATACAGAGCATATAAAGTCAAGGTGACTCAGATCCAAAGAGATCTAAATATTTCAAACCAAAACTTCATTAGGTCAGATGTAGATCTGATTGAAAATATGGGAGGCTGGAGCTTGGATTCCGACAAGAGTAGTTCAGAAACTGAGGAAGATGAGAATAGATAAGTAACTCCCCAATGGAGACACCAAATTTGTTATCAGGAATATAGCACTTTTTGTGGACAGAAGCTATTCCTCTGGTCTGAATGGTTCAGATCCAGAACAAATGAGTAACCACTTGGTTGAAGACTTTCCCTGAAAGCTATGGGTGCCTGGAATAAAAATCTGATGAAATACCTGTAGACTTGTAGAAGCACATCAAAAATACAACAACATCAAAGATACCATAAAACTATCAATAGATCCATATTAGTGACTAAGGAATCTAATAATATATATGTGAGATTAAAACAGAACAGATATATGGGAAGGAAATCAACTTTACATTAATAGACGAATGAAAGAGATTACAACCATTTTGCCTTAGTGTCTATGCACTCCTTCAAAAGACTAGCACCTCATCCCCGATAGCTCCAACTTACTTCTCTATGATCTCTAATGGATTAGGCCATGATGTTAATTCAACAGCATAACTTTACTTCTTTCTTCCCTCTCCCAACCATGGAGTATGAGCTTGTATTTATAGGGCTCAAAGGAATGGTTGAGAAATTGGTGGGTGAGGTCGCCATGAGATCCTCAAAGGAGGGATATTGAGCTTAATTGACCCAGGTGAGTAGGGATAAGGATAGACATGAGGATTTTGTTCTAGAAGCTTCATGAAACCTCCTTTTTTTCACTTTTTACTAAGGGCACCATTTATAATCCTTTATGACAGAGCGGTGAAGGGTGAGAACCGCGCCAACAAAAAAGGTTAAAGGCAGTCACACCACCTACTTTCCACATGACTTGGGAAGTAGTGCATAAGATACTACTTATCTGCTTGAGGGTAAGAGCAGTGCTAAAGATATGTATGTTAACTCCAATAGCTAGAGCATGTTTTACTTCAAGTTTGGGATTTTAGGGGAAATATATATGTTAGGGATCCTATCACATGCTGACTATAGATTTTGAGTGTAACAAATACCCAGTGATTGCAAAAATTCTTCGATCAATTTCCCACATAATGGTTTATAGTTTCATTAAATGAAAATCAGGAATGTTTCCAAGAAATCATTGATTAGGTTTCTCAAAATAAATACCCATCATTCTCAAACAATTAAGGGTCAAATATTTAATTCACAAACCCAGAGACTTCATCCAAAAGGAAGGGTTCTCATGAATACACTAATTAGGTTCTATAAGTGCAAGATATAGCGACTTCAAGTCAAAGATGGGAGGTTATTCCAACAAACAAATGGGTTCTACAAATAAAGATACACCGATATTTTCAGAATCAAAACTTAGTTATGTTTTTTCCAATTCAACGCACAAAGATAAGTCCAACATTACGAAGCTCGATTTGGGTTAAACCATAACATACCAGCAATTATAAGCCAAATATTACAGCAAACCAACAATTGCATAAGTACACCCTCGCAACCGTTCCTCCATCCAACAACGTCCCTTACCCGCCTCTTCATTTTTCCTTAATAAAAATGCCTATACTTTCCCAAAAAATGATCCCCCCCAAAAAAAAACTAGCATCAACAGTGAAGATAAATTTAGGTAAGTCCCTAATGCCTCCAAAATCAGCAATTATGAATCCCAGTAACGTCTCCACAATCGGCTACTATAAGTCAGGGTAATTAACTCCTCCATAATCCACGTTTCTCAATAGTTTATATCAATAGAGGGAAATAGTAATTCCTCCTTAATTGATGACTAATAATTAGGTAAGGGGTCCACAAACCTCGACTAGTACTTAGGGTAAATTAATACTCCATCAATATTGGTATATTGTTCTATAAAGATTATATATATGTAATAATGTATATATATGTATAATATATGTAATTGATTTAGCTATATTAATTCCAATATATATATATATATATAATTTCCTTTACTATATGGTGCTCCACTTATATAATGTTCTATATACATGTAATTTATAGCATGCTTTACTAATGAAATTTCTTTCACTATATAATGCTCTACTATTATATAGTGTTCCATATACATGAAATTTGTAACATCTTCCACTAATGAAACTTATTTCACTATATAATGCTTCCATTATTATATATGAAATTCCTTTTATATATATGTATATGTGTGTGTTCTCCTATTATATATATATATATACTTTTATATAAAATATAAATGTCTTCTTCCTTCCAATACCCTTGATTAATGTGAAGTAGAAGTAACCTTATTGTGGTGAAGGTTTCTATTCCTTCAAAAAACACTTATTGATCTATTTGTATTTTACATGTTGTAGTTACTCTTTGGTTATCAAAGTGTCTTTTATGTGATAATTCCCTCATGTTCGAGCCCTAGGCTCGTATTTCTGCACTAATTAAATTACCAATTAAGCACATGAGAATTGACTAATGTCTAATAAGTGGCTTAAGCTTGAAGGTGAGTATCATGTTTGGTTCCCTCGTCAACACCGCGAAGATACCCAATTACCTTTACTCCACCTCCAAGGTTTCCCTTATTGTTTACCCTTCCCTAGTGGATTAGTTTCCAGTCATTTTAAATTGTGCCAATGTTTTTTTGTTCTCCTAAATCTATATATTTAGGGAATTAATCACCTACTTACTAGGTTTTACTAGTGGGGCCTTGGCCTTGAGCTTCTCACCAGAAAAACAAGTACAATAACATTAAACACTTACAAAATACTTAGGGCATATAAGAGGGATGATTACATCCTTTCCCCCTTAAAATAACATCGCCCTCGGTGTTCTTGTCTTCCAACCCATCTTTCTTCTCCTCATGAGCCATCTTTTCTTCCTTCATGTTTTTCATTCTGATCTCTGTCGATCTTCCATGTTTTTGAAAATTCGCCATTATTCAAGACCCGTAGTTCCCTGTAACAAGATCGGGTCTTTTTAAACTTTATTTAGTAAAACACGTCCAAATTTTATAATTAGACTTAAAACATAAACAATGGGTCGTCGTGCCACACCACAATTGCAATTCATGGAACATTTTCTAGTATTTATTTCCATACTTACCTTTCAATAATGTAAATTGATTCTCATAAGTAATGCATATTTACTCATCCTTCTTGGTCCTTTTTCTCCCACAATTGGATACTTAATTATTCCTCAACTGAGGTAAACCTTTCTTTCAAGTTAATGTCATCTATTTCACATAAAATTTTCAATCAGAAATTCCTCATTCCCCTTCTTCTTCGAGGGAATTTTTTCCTACTTGGGTCTTTCATCACTTTAACTCATATAATAGTCGAATCACTTCGAAATTCATTAACACATTTTCCTTCGTTATTTTTATTTATTTATTTTTTTTCAAACTCTCCATGGAATTCTTTTACCAATTCCTGTGTGGAATTCTGGGGTATATCTAAGGTTACTCTCCCTTTTGACTCCTAGCCAAACGTTTTCTCCTCGATGACATCAAACAACATTCTCTCTTCTATATGTCGATCTTTTCCTAGGTCTTTTGATATCATAACTCCTTCACAATTTCCCTCAAGCCTCCTCACTTGAGTCCAGGAATTCCTTGTCCACTAAGCCCCTTACTGGAGTCCAGGAAAAGAAAGGTAGAGTTATACCATTAATTTTCTTGCCACTTCATATTCCTAACACAAATGTGGTTATACGAAAATTATTTTCCTAACATCATCATGCTCCTACAACATATATGCCTAACATCAATGTGCTCACATGAAAATCATTTGCCTAATACCATTGTGCTCCCATAGCATAAATTTTTCTTGTTAATTACAACCCTTGACTATTTGTGACACACACCCTTTGGTGCTTAGCGTGACTTCACTATCATTGTCCCAATTCATGAATCAGCTTCACAATTACTTGAAATATAACTAACCTCTATTAATAAACAATACTTTAATCAACATTCCATACGTTGCAGTGATTTGTACCCCTACCATAATTCATGATTCATACAATCCTCTAAACCATCGCAAAAATCACTCCTTACTCATTTTGTGCAATTAGGCACAACTTGTCTATACAAGTGCATTTATATACCATAATGTACGTTGATCGTGACAATGGTCCTAATCTTGGTAAAGATATGCAATGTTAATACATAAACAACATAATCCATAGTTAATCCTTTGTTCATAAAAACCTTGAAATATGACAATTTTATAATAAGTTTTAGAAAACAAAACATCACTTAACCTCATTATTTAAGCTAGTGACTATTTTTATTAACAGTCAATTTCAACTGATAGTGTTCCTGGCATAATCTTGCAATGTTAGCACATAACATTATACGACATTCATTCACTTATTATTTTCAAATACTGATATTGATTAAAACATTGTTACTCATATGTCTTTGGAAAGTTATGAGTGAAGGGAAAATCCAATTCTATACAACAATAATGTGTGTAAGCTTAAAGATGTAGAAATCCCAAGTGATTATATAACCCCATTTTCCTTTTGGTGCCTTTATGGAAACAATAAACTTATCAATGGGTTTCTTGTACTTTTGAGTAGAAACCCAGTTGACACAAGCTTCGAATACATACGTCTTAAAAATTTTACTAAAAAAATGTTCGTTAAAGGTAACCTAAGTTTGGAATACTATTCCTTCTAAATCAACCTACTCTTTTCAAATGAAATTTTACTTTGGCACAACATCCTTGTAACCAACATGTTCTCCAATAGACAACAATGTTTTAACAAGATGGGAATTATCATGATTTAGATCTCCTTACTTATATATGAATATTTTCTATGGTGTTTAATCATATATCCTGACTCACCTTTTAACATAAGAACATAATCGTAAGAGCATGCATATTCTATTTTGCATAATTTTCCCACTCCCCTAACTTCAATAGAAGATACTATATTTGTGTTTACATGGAATACAACAATACCTTAAGAGGTATCATTTTATTTAGATCGCCCCACCTTTACTTCTACGAGGGACAATTTGGCATCTAGGTTTAGCCTCAAGTCAGCTTTTAATTTGGACTTCCCTTTTAATATATCCTATGTGTAAGGAAATTTTCTTAACATTTCATTGAACTATTGGTTCTAAATACATGTTATGATAAGCCTAACTTTCTCATGCCTACAACCTTCTTTATAGGGGATTCTTTGAAATTTTCCTTAATCGGTGGTGATTCCTTCATTACCCAATACCTGGGATTATTGCAAATCAAATATTCTTCATAAAGCATAGTAAGGCGTATTAATGAATAAAATATATTCTGTGTGTAAGACAAACATAACCTTTAAGACAAGACACAAGACTTACTCACACATTTTTTCTTTTAAATCTTCCGATAATGTGATGGAATACCTTGCCATGATATTTATTTTCTTTACCTCTTTAGTTACCTTCTTTACTCTCTGAAGGCCCACTCGGATAACTTATTTTCTCCATCCATCATTTCCATGCAACCACAAACAAAACAATTCGACTGGTTAGTCTTAATCATCTTCATCACTTCTAAATTTATGTTGAGCCCCAATAGGCCTGAGCATTGTTACTTTAGCTTTGATACCATTTGTAACGTACCCATAAAAGTGAACATTAAAAAAACATGCATCTGTCGAACTATTTTATATCTAACTTTAGGACTTACCGGTGGTAAAAGAACAACCCATTTTATTCAATCACCAAAACACCAAGACATAGAACTTTGTGATCATACATACATTGGATTCTAAATTTTACATATTTATATTTTCTTCTCAATAAATTAATAATTAGATGCAGCTTCGACTATCACTTTCTCTGCAGCACCAACATTACTCTCAATGGTTTACATGGCATTGTAGATAAATGCAATTCCACATCAAGTCTTTATATTTCCTACACAAGAAGTAGATGGATGCTTATTGTGAAACTTATACATAGTGTCCATCATTCATTTATAATAACACCATATTCCTATTTTAACTCCGCTCATCATATAATGTATATAAATCCTTAACTTTGTATTTCAACTAATACGATCCCCAGTCATTAAATTAGGTGTAACTAAGAACGTGAATATTTCTTAAAACATATAAGGATCACATAGCATTTTCTTGAGTGAATTCACAAAATAAAATACCACAAAATAAGAAGAGACACCAATATACGTGGTTCGCCCCTAACCAGGGGTTACGCCCACTAAACCATTTAGATTTCTCTTAAGTTATCCAACCAAAAGGTTACAAAACTGCAGTTCCAGTACTGCTTCCATTCCCCAAGTATGTCATATAGAGAACACAACAAAATTTTACTAATTAGCCTTATTGCAAGTGATCCAGATGGGTATCGGTGGCCGCCCACCTTTCCATCCGGCTCAAAATAGTTTTTTGGCATTTTTGGTAATTTACTATTTTTAGCAGTTTTTCTGGGT
>LPNX010237326.1:84688-143371 GCA_001517045.1 Pseudotsuga menziesii
GGATAGGAAAAGGAGAGTGCGGGAGAGGGAAAGGGAGAGGGAGAGAGGTATGGGTGGGATAGTCGGTGGAGAGGGAGAGGGATTTGAAGAGTGGGAGGGGTAAGGGAAGGAATAGGAAAATGGGAAGGGGGAGAGGGAGAGGAGAAGTGGGGGAAGAGGTGAAGAGTGAGGGAGAGATCAAGGGAGGGGAGGGAGAGTGGGAAGTGGAGAGAGATAGGGAAAGGGTAGCCAAGTCAAAGGGAGAGGGGTAGGGAGTTGGGGGGTGTCGAGATGAGGTAAGGAGTTAGGGGGTGTCGAGAGGAGGTAGATGTCATTTCCTTAGAGTTTAGACATTGTAAGATGATAATAGACAAAGGAAGAGATTCCATTAAAATAGAGCATCTAACAACGATGAGTTCCATAATAAATTTAGAAGAAAATATTTAAAAAGTTTGAATATAATGAACTAGGGAATAAAATGATGGATTCTAGTTCACATCAATCTTACTCAAATGCGAGAGAAACTACATAACTGAGTGGCAAACTAGAAATACAATCACTTAAGAAAATTACTTACTAAGAAAACAATGACACGGGTATCTATTCCTTGAAAGTTTATAAAATTTCGTCTTTGCAACTTTATTGATATTCAGAAATTAAAAAAATACCCAACCATTATAGTGAAATACCTCTCTCCTCATGAGATTTGAGCGTTCCTTTTGTTTAGTAGATATGAATATATAGAAAAAATTATGACTTCCCAATCTCCCAAGAAGTTCTAAGTCACCCTAACTTCAACTTTCTAAAAATAAAAACTAATATACAAATGATGACAGGTATACAACTACCTACTAAATTCTACAAATTGGTTGGATAATAAATAACTAGAAATATGGAATTGTTTTTTAACAGGTTTGAATGCTAGCAGATGCTATTGATATTGCCAGCTTCTCTTCAACTAAAAATAAACACATGAAGATATGGGATCTCCAATACCAAAGTTAAAATTATTGAACATGATCTTGATGTTGAGTGTGTCACCTATAGATTCTCTTTATCTCTTAATCACTCAGTTTGAATTTCTTTAGGCTTGTTCCTCAGTGAATATTTGTTATTTTCTTTGGCGAAAACCTGCATTGTATATTCCCTTTCATATTCAAAAATTGGGTCATATTTATACCTTACATCCTCCTCATTACCATGTCTAATATGAAATGTTGATCCCAATTCTGATTTGAAAATCTTCTGATTATATGCAAATCAAGGTAAAAATGGATGCAAAACAACTGGTTATTATAATGGTTTAATTACCCTACTCTTCAACCTTTCTACCCGTGCTTGTAATATAGATAATGCTTTTTCATCCATGGTAGGAATAACACAATATTGTGGGAGCATTTCTTGGCAAATAAATTCTGCTGGTTGAGAAACAAAATTTCAAGAAAAGGTTGGGAGATAACCATTTGAGTAATACATCAATGGAGGACACTCATTTTTTGCAGTAGTGGCATATTCATGTATACTCTTCATTCTCTCTTTAATTGCATCTAGTGTCCCAAGAGGAAGCATACTATTTTATTTTATTTCACCTCCTCAACCAACATTTTTTTCATCCTGTTCTTCTTGACTCTGTATAAGGGAAGAATTTTTGGAATCAAATTGATCAATAGACACTGAGTCAGATCATCCATTACCATTAACATTCTCAGGAGAATATAGGATGTTGGGATTTATGTTATCTTGCCTAATTGAAATTGTACATGTTTGTTTATCTCCAATCATTTTGAAAATTGTGCTAATCTCTTTCTTCAATTGTGCATATGTGAAATGTGTTGCATGAATGTATTGAATATGCATTTACAGGACCTTGAAGAAGAAACAACAAGGCTCAAATTAAATGTTTTTGCTATCTTTTCTAACAATAACATCACAAGATAATATGAATCCCTCACAAGGTCATCCATTGTTGTGCTTTTAGCATCATTCATAGCTAAAGAATTTCTTCATCAATTATTTTTGTGTGTTGAATCATGTCAGGTGTGGGAAATGCAAAATAGTGTGGAATATTTTATTATTACCAATACTAATATACATGTCCATCCACCTCTTCCCTATATATGAACAATGACTCCCATCACCAACACATAAGTGGTTTTTGCTATCCTATAAAGTGGTTTCATTTACTACTTTCTTAAATAGTGAAATTGGATTCTGCTCAGCCCTTTCAATGTTAACCTATCCGCATTTTCTCCAGTGGAATGATTCTAAACCATCAATCTTATTTACAAAATAATAGGGTATAAACACGTGTTGAAAACCAATATTGACTTGAAATCCATTTTTTAATCCCCAATAATGAAAAGTTACCCTTTTCTCATTTAAATACCCTTTAAGCCCCTTTTTCTTAGAAAACCTAGAAAACTTTAATGAGTTACCAAATGAGCAAATCCTTGAAGCTACCAAGTCACCAATATAAGCTTGAAATTCATACGCTGATAACAATAACTACGAAAAAAATAAAATAGTGCTAACAGATGGCTGCAAATAGAGATGCTATCATCCCGATGAGGTAGCAAAGAACCCATAAATTGGTGCCTGATCTATTGGGATGATCCCAAGCTTTCCTAAAAATGTCAACCTCCTCTGACCTGTGACCATCAAATGAGTGCATATTGCAATCTAATCCCAAACAACAACTTGTAACCTATTACCAATCCTTCATCTGAAGACTAAAACCAAATGCAACCCACCAATCTAAACTTTAAACTTCAAACTAAAACCTAACTGACTTTCTTTCCAAAACAAGCATAGAAAAATTTGGAAGGAAAGTTGATGCATAATATAACTTATCAGAATCAAGTGGTTAGATTTATTTAGGAATTTAATAATAAAATGTAGAAAATATCTTATTGAAACTTGACATATTCTCATCTTCTTGTCTTTCCATAGAATAAAAATCAGAAAGAATTTGTTCCACTAATCTCCTATTACCCCAGAACTCAAAAATAAATCATTAAATTATTCCCATGTCTTGATATATTCAGGTTGTATATTCCTAAACCATTCTTTAACATCTTGTTGTAAATATTTAGAAAAATATCTCATACAAACATAATCATGCTCTATTTCTAAAAGTTCCATGAAATTCTCAAAAGCTTCAAGATGCTTCTCAACTATAAGGTTATCGGATTCCCCACCAAAATATAGGAAGATATTTATAATTCTTTGTAGGAAAATAAAGAAGGATATGAGGTAACTGAAGTGGTCTATATCGGTTTTGGATCTTGGAAGGAATAGATTTATGTAGAAAGATTGAAGTCTCAACTTTATTATCATGAGATTCACAAAGATGATCATTGATATTATATGACTTGAATGAAGGATCTTGTCCATAATTAAGTGTGCAATATGAAGACATATTTTCAATTTGTAAAGAAGGATATACAAAAGTGAATCCATTGTCTTTCCTTGATTATAGTAAGCAATGGAAAATTCTTTTGATAAGCTCAAGACAGGATAGTAAATATCTGACAAGAAAGGATAAAATATCTGGAGAAAAATGAAACTTAAGTACCTAGTTTTTCCACAATTCCTTTCCATATATTTATAAAATGAGTTTATTCTTCAGTGGGATCTGTAAATTTTATTTGAAAGTTTGATTTCTGGATATTGCTTCTAGTGGAGTAACCACAAATTCTGAAATTTGGATTCTTCAAATTTGGAGTCACCGGATGAAAGATGCACATCCTACTTGATGTTTGACTGATGTTCACCATCAACAATCAAATCTAAAACTTTTTCGACCATACCCAAGGAAAATTTCACTTTCATTCCTCGGCAATGACACCAATACGTTAGCACTTAGATTTTCCTTGGGTTGTATCAAGGAAACCCCAAGATAACCACATAACCAAATTTAGACTGTATTCTAACCTTATATAATCAGAGAGGGATCTCCTAATACCATAAATATTTCACACTCAAATTATTGAATAATAACACTCAAAAGGTCATATTTCTTATAGGAGCAAGTTTGTTTTTATAAAGGTTCTATAGGGCAGACATGAAAGGACATCATTGGAAGATGGAGTCAATAAACAAATAATGGTTTAATATTCAAGATATTGGGGTTTGAAAATAATAATGATAGAGGAAAGGTGGACACCATTTCCTCAGACATTAGGCATTGCAATATGATAGTAGACAAAGGAAGACCGTCCATTAAAATAGAACATGTAACAAGGATGAGTTCTCTAATAACTTTAGAATAAAATATTTAAAATGTTTGAATACAATGAACATGATCGTCAAAGGATGAATTCTAGTTCACATCACTCTTACTCAAGCATGAAAGAAAATGCAAACTGGAGAGAAAATATAGAATGGAAAGAAAACACAGACTGGAGTGGGAAACTGGAAATACAACCACTTAAGAAAATTACTTATTGAGAAAACAAGGACATGAGAATATATTCCTTGAAATTTTACAAAATTTCATCTCAACAACTTTATTGATATCCAGAAATTAAAACAATACCCAACTTTTACAATGAAATACCTCTCTCCTCATGAGTGTTTAAATCCCTATTATGTCTATTACATATGAATATATAGAAAAACTATGCCTTCCTAGCCTCACAAAAGGTTGAAGTCACCCTAACTTCCAGTTTCTAAAAATGAAAAACTATTATTCAAATGATGACACATATACAACTAAATACAACATTCCTAGAATTAATTTGATAATAAATGATTAGAAATATGGAATTTCTTTTTAACATGTTTTCAAATGCCAAAAAATTCTCTTGATGCTACCATCTTCTCTTCTCTTCTATGAAAATAAACACCTGAAGATGTGGGATATCCAATACCAAAGTCAAAATTGTTGAACATGATCTTGATGCTGACTATGCCACTTGTAGATGCTCTTTATATTTTAATTGTTGATTTTGAATGCCTTTAGCCCTATTCCTCAGTGAATATTTTTTATTTTCTTTGGATAAAACTTGCATTGTATATTCCCTATAATTTTTAGAACTCGGTTCATATTTCTCCCTTACAGCCTCCTCAATACCATGTCCAATATGAAATGTTGATCCCATTTCTTCGTTGAAATTCTTTCAAGTATATGCAAATCAAGGTAAAAATGGCTCCAAAATGATTGGTTATTACAATGGTTCAATTACCCCACTCTTCAACGTTTCTACTTGCACTTGTAATCAAGATAACTATTTTTCATCCATGGAAGGAATACCACCATATTGTGGGAGTATTTCTTGGAAAAGAAATTATGCTGGTTGAGAACCAAACTTTCAAGAAAAGACTAGGAGAAAACCATTTGAGTAAGACATCAATGGTGGATAGTCATTTTTTCCAGCAGCGGTAGGTTCCTGTATACTCTTCATTTTATCTTTAATTGCATATATTGTACCAAGATGTTCCACACTATTTTATTTTATTTCACGTCCTATACCAACATTGTTTTGATCTCTGTCTTCTCGACTCCGTATAAGGGAAAAATTTCTAGAATCAAATTGAGAAATAGCGTGTGAGTCAGATCCTCCATCACCATCATCATTCTTACGAGAAGACAGGATTTTTGGATTTATGTTATCTATCCCAATTAAAATTGTACATGTTTTTTTATTTCCAATATTTTTGAAAACTCCGCCACACTCTTGCTTCAATTATGCATACACGGAATGCACTGCATCAACCTATTCAATATGTATTTACATTCCCTTGAAGAAGCACTAGAAATACTTAAATTAATTTTTTTAGCTACCTTTTCTAACAGTAACATCACAAGATGATATGAATCCCTCACAAGGTCATCCATTGTTGTGCATTCAACATCATTTGTAGCTGAAGAATTTCTTCATCAATATTTTGTTGCTTGTCAAATCATGTCACATGGGGGAAATTCCAAATAGCGTGTTATTTTTTCTTAATACCAATACTAATATACTTCTAATCCACCGCTACCCTATATATTAACAATGATTCCCATCGTCAATGCATAAGCGGTTTCCTATAGCCTAGAAAGTGGTTTCATTTACTGCTTTCTCAAATAGCGAAATCAGATTTTGCTCATCCCTTTCAATGTTAACCTCTCCCTATTTTATCCAATGGAATGATTCTAAACGATCAAAATTATTTACAAGATAATAGGTCATAAACACATGTTTATATCTACACACCAGCATGAAATTCCTTTATGGCCCATGGATGCTATCCTCACACCATCTTCTCTGATGGAATTGTTTTGAACCATTGGATCTTGTTAGCGTATAGATCTAAAAGAAACAATACGCTTAGGTTTAAATCCTGTAATTGTAAATTGTTGATAATGATAAATCCGTTCTTTTGTGCATTTCAATATGGCCACCAGTGTTTTTCTCTATCATGACATTTGTCGGGTTCACCACCACCATAACTACCTCTGTCTCCATCATATCAATCTTTGTTTCTATCTCCATAAGAACCTTGAGGAGTTGGAGCACTTACTATAAATTTATGAGCAATTGTTACCCCTACATTCTGGCCTCTTGGTATTCTTTATGGAATTCATTGGTTATGTATCATGTAAAGAGATAATGAATACTTGGCCTACTAAGAATCACCAACCCATTATTCACTGCCTCATGTTTCTCTACACCCAATTAAATTCTAGAAGGATTTCTCATAAATGTCTTTTCCTCATCACTCAGATCAACATCATCAATATCCTTCACACCTTCCATCTTCTTACTCATTTCACTCTCTATACGAGGGGAATGCAAAATGGTCACATATTGTTGATAGAGTACCCTACCCACAAGAACCATAAGGAGGAAGATAAGACCAATAAAATTGGCATGGTTATCCCAGATAAACACATGGATAACCATAGTTAGGAACTTGTTCACCAACCTAGTTAGAGTGAATGTAGCTGTTGTGACCTCATTTATCCCAGCATCAAATGCAGCATAAAAAATTTCCACATACTCCCCAATCAATATCTAGAACACCGGGGCTATCATAAAAGACAACAAATTCTTATACAACACAAACCCCCATGTACTCAGACCCATATTTGTAACCATTTGCTTGATGTAAACCATCTCCATAAAAATAATGATCGGATAACGAAAATCCCATGAATATGCAATCAGTGTAAATCCTAAATCAATTGTATCATATATACAATGCTTCAATTATACCCTATGTTAGCATTATTTTGAGCTAAGTAGTTGGAGGGGGTTAGACTAGTTAAAGAAAGAAGAGGGTCTGAAAAAGTTTCCATATAATATGACCTTTAAGGGTTTTATTGGTTTCCATATATTTTAGGAGGTTTGTTCATTGATTTGAAGAGAAAAATTTCCAAAAATCCAAAATTTTAACCTTGTAAATGTGCTTGAAATAGAAAAAATATGCTTGAGGTTATATGGTGACAGAAACAGAGGGCCTAGATGCATATAAAAGAAAATCAAAGGATGCAGATGATTTCTCCAAGGAAAGATGCACAATCCAAAATAATTTGATATTCACAGAAGAAGGTTAAATTTCATGCAGTATCATCCATTGGACGAACAAATGAAAGCATATCGATGGTGCATAAAGATTTGACTAAGCGGACTAGCTGCAAGGAGAAAGAAATGGAACATGATTGAGAAATATAGTACACCCATCATATTTTAATGGCTGAGATTTGATTGTGTTTGACATCAATGTTGGGAGTGAATTTTGTAATCTCAACATACATAAACATATCAAATTTCTTCCTTTGCGAAATCCTGTAAGAGCTGCATATTTCGACAGTTTAGATCTTATGATGTTGAATATTTACGGTTGATATGAATTTCACAATGGAAACATGCATGGGATAAGTATATTTTTCAATCTATGAAATCCTGTAGGACCCGCATATTCCAACGGCTACTATCTTAAGAGGAATAGATCTACGGTGGGTATCCATTTCACAACCATAACATGCATGAAAGAATAAACTTTTTGGGGCTGCAAAATCCTGCAAACCCCGCAAATTTGAATGGTGGATATTTGGAGAGATTTTTAATCCATGTTCCAAGATGATTTCACAACAAGAAAAAGAAAGGGATAAATCATGATGGTGGATTGCGAAATTTGGTAGGAGCTTCACCATCGGATGGTTGAGATGCGGGTAAGATTGAAATCTATGACTGAGGATTATTTTACAATTTTAAGATGTGAGGAGGAATAGAATGGTGGAGGCTGTGAAATGAATTTAAAGGGAAAACAAAATAAAGGGTGGGGATCTAAGAAGAATCAGATCTACGGCCAACAGTGATTTCACAAGATGAAGGTGTGAGGAAGAAGAAAATTAGTAGACCTGCGACATGGTGATAAAGGGTGGATGAAATGAATGGTGTATATTTGATCATGGAAAATATACGGCTCAAAATAATTTCACAAGGAAAACATGCTCACTCAGAGTATGGAAAAAGATTTGTGAAATTGGTTAAAGTAAAAGGATATCAACAACTTAGAAAAGGATGTATCCAAATCAATGGTTACAGTTTAATATCAGATTGTGAGTTGCAGGAAGTATAAGGGGATAACATTGTATTGGAGCAAAATAGTGGATTAAGTTGGAAAAAGGATTGACGACACAAAATGAATCATGTAGTATGGAAGGATGAGAGTTGTTTCTATTGTAGAAGATGCAAGATTGATAGGAATATAAAAATTTATAAAAATACCTTGCACGTGAAATTGGGGTATTATTTTATTCTCCTGCACTAGAAAAAGAAAGCTAAAAACAGTGCAGAAGCATCCAAATCATACGACGTCCTTTGGCCACTTATCAATACACCAAGTAGGAATTTGTCTTGTTTGAAACTATATAAAATGGCTCAAGTGGAAAATGTAGAGTCTCATAACCTAGAATACTAGAAAGTTGAAGGGTTGTTTGAAGATAGAGATGAAAAAAAAATTTATACCAAGGAACCAATATTCACAATGTTTACCAGTCTTACTTCCACGTTTTCACTACTGACAAAACTGTGAATTGCCTAGAATTTGTTAATTGGTGTGCCTACAATTATTCTCTTTTTTAAAGAGTGATAATGGATATTATTAGCTCCAAAATCCCATGTCCTGTTAATTCTTTGTTCATTAGAAAAACCCTATTAGTCCTTGATGAATTCACCCTAAAATATTAGGATTATAACGAGGAGTCCATAGTTCAATGCTTTAGAGAGTCCGTAATAGAGAAAAAATATGAATTCTTTAAGGAATTTTTCAAAATAGATGTTGAGCTATTAAACCAACCATTTGTAGTTGATGTCGACATTTTCAATAAAGAGACCTAATGTGATGTAACCCTGTTGAGTCAATTTTTAGGTTCAGACACAAACAACTATACCACTGAGCCCATTATGATTCTATTGCCTATTCTGGGTACTTGTATAGTTGAGTCTGAAGAGTCCAATTAGCCAGTAAGAGTTTTGTGCCCTCAATTTGATGAATTCTTAGCTGAGAACATTCATTCTCATTTAATGGATTTACACAAGACCAAGAATTTTAGATTTCAATCCTACTTACTGAAAATGTTTCTTTTTATTTAATGAGGAAAATATGTAGCTTCCATAGATGGCAGTTACTATGGAAATGAACAAATATTACACTAATTTTATGAACATCCTCATGTCAGAAGTGTATAATTTTATTTTTCAAAAGAAGATGCCTAGGGTACTAGCATAAATGAAAAATATATTGCATCTTTATATAGAGAAAAGGATAGTTGATTGGTTCCTATTTGAGCATGGAAGAGCGATTGGGTTGTATGGTTTTGTTCATCCACCTTATTTGTTTCCTTCCTTCTTGACTCCTAGAGTGTTCTCAATGGAATTCATTAGACAAAAATTAATAGTGGAGAATGAAAACTTGTTAAATTTTAATAAGTCTACTAAAATCAAGTATCCATGGGATGCAGGCCCATTTTTCATAAAAAACAAAGTTTCCCTGCCAATGATCAATATTTTACTAAATGTTGGCATAGACCCAACCAAAAAAACCCAGTCGATAGGGGTTCCCACTCTGTCGATGCTTAGCTCACCACAATATCCCTGAGCATTGACCCAGAAAGGTTTTACCCTACCTAGAAACACTTGTGAAGTGGATGAAGTATTGCCCGAGATATTCAAAGGAGATATGTTGAAACCAATTTTTTGCAAGAATAAAAGAGGACTATGGGCATCGACAATTCATTAATTATATAACAAATCTTACCAGTTACTTAATCATCAATAGAGCTAGTCATCACTCCTATTAATAGATCACATCATTCATTCATGACTAAAACAATCAAGTTGTTTGACAAATAGATCTAAATAGATAACATCATTTAAAAGCAGTAAACATTGCATCATATATCCATGTCACACATTCAATTCACATTCACCATTAGATTCATAGGAACATTAAAACGGGAAAAGGTAAAAGAAACATCAATTCATATTAACTCCCTTCTTATCATATTACATTTGTGTAATGGTTTATAGATTTAAAAACAATTCACCATTGAAACATATCTTCCCTCCTTAATTCTCTTGCTTCTACCTTCATTATTACAATTCTACTTATATTTATATTCTTTGGCCTTTACATTCTAGGTCCACTCCTAACTAACTCCTCACCAATTATTAATTGAATCTACAAAATAATGACCAATATCTGCAAAATATGGTCCAATGTCTAAAAAGTGACATAAAATACATAAAATAGTCTATTTTCAGTCTTACTCACCATATTTTACTTGCGCAATGTATTTTGAGCTTGTGTAGAACTTGTGATGCCACATAACTAAATTGTCCCAAAACCCCTGCCAACAGGCCCCCAACACAATCGCGTGGCTCTCCCTCGAGCCACACTTAGCCAGACATGGTGAACTCATCGATCTTGGCTTTGAAATATGCAAACTGTTGGCTGATCACTCGGACCTGCTCTTTGATATGTTCAGCAATTTTGTGTCTTAATTTGAGATCATGGTTGATAGAATGTTCAACCATCTTTGCAGCAATGCTTTTATTTCCTTCTTGTATGTCTTGGAGCACAGAAACTGAATTTATCAATAGTTGCACTCTAATATTCTTGAACTTATCTAACTATGCACTATGCCACTCCTTCCTTTCCCATGCGCTTGCGAATCGTTGTTGCTTATCCTTGAACTCTAGTGCCTTGGTGATATGCATCATAAATGGCATTTCTTTGAGCGATGTCTTTAGATTCACCAATTGTCCATCTGATTCTTTCAATTATGCATTTAGTTTCTCTAGTTGTTCATCCTACACTATACTACCCCAAACTTGTGTAGTGGCATCTGTGACTTTCTTTGCATCCTTCTCTAGCTCATCGAGTTGTGTTTCCAGTGCTTCTATGTCGTCCTTTCATGTGACTATCTGTTCTGGTGGTGTGGAGGGTGTATCAAAGGATCCAAAATGTTGGTTTCACTATGTAGCTTCTCATTAACAACTCCAAGTATCTTCTCTCTTGCTACCACATCCAGTTTTGTGGTGCTCTCCAAAATATGTTGGCATGCGTCTTCTATGGCTACTTCCAACTCCTTATGTACTTTTTGCAAACCCTCTATCTCCTGACCATTTTCTCCAGTCAACTCTTCCTTGGATTGGTGCAACTCTTCTATCTATTTTTGCAATGATTCTTCTTTCTCCTACGACCATAAGTACTGGTTGGTGACCTACTCCATGTGTACTAAATTTTGGGATGATAAATTTGTTGATGTCCAATGAAACATTCTATAGCTACTGTAGGAAGGTATTCAATTCCTCCCATCTGACATCAATTGCAATTAGGGGAATTTGAACAGTCCTGGCCCACGGTTCAGTGTTGATTGATGTGTCCTCTTACACAGTTGTGCTCTCTACTGCTTACTTTAGAACAACATTGTCAACATAATCAAATTTATCTATTACCTTAGCAAACCATTCCTGTGTTTATTTCCTCATTTCTTTTGCGACTGTATCAGTCACATTAGTGATAGCCTTGACAAGTCTATTTAGTTGTGCTTCCATTTCTAACACGGTGCTTCTTCTCACAGCCTAATCCATACACCTTTTTTCTCTTATTTCCTGAACTATGTGATGTTCCTATGGTCCAATAGGTGTCTCAGTTGACGATTCATCATCCGATTGCTAGTCGTATTTGCGCACTAGATCCTCAAGTGCATCCATCAATTTTTCTATTGAAAAATCTACTCTGTTGATCGGTTCTCATCGCTCTATAGGCCATTCATTAATCATTGTTTCCAATTATGCATCATACACCTTATACCTCATTGGTATCCATTTCTTGGTGGGTCTCGTCGTGCGCGGACGTAAATAGTGTGTGGTCCAATTGCAAAATGTGTAATCCTTCGATACTTTGTCGAGACTTCCTCTGTCAGTCATGGAACTTTTTCTGCTACTGCTTGCAGCACTTCCCAGTAGACACAAAATTTTATCGAGCAATATACCTCTGTCTCTACGTCCTTAACCCACCATAATTTTTTATATCTTTCCCCACGACACACCTCTACTGCTTTGAAATCCATCCCTTTGTAATCTTTCAGTTCCATCCAAGCTACTAGTGCAATCAAAATGAGGATCCAATAGTATATAAATGATCCTGCACCTGCCTATGCAGCCTCATCATCCTCCACAAGTTGGTTCATCAAAAAAAGGGACCAATTCATTCGTGTTACTTGCACACATAACTCAGCACATGCAACCACCCTATAATTAAACTGAATTGAGTGGTTCTTTGTTACTAATTTACTATCTAGAATACTAGCACTAATACGGACCACATGATTATATATGCTATCAATTTGGTAGGATCTCTCATCACTCTCAAGAGAATAGTTCTTATTTAGATTCATTCCTAACTTTCTGTCATTATCTTTTCCTTTGATGTACTATGAGGGGTTTGGCCCATCCTTGGGTAGCCCCATTATTGTTGAAATCACGTACACCGTGACTGCAACTGGCTCTTCTAGCCATAAATACCCACAATGAAAACATGCCAAAAGTTTTTTCACACATGCATTCACCTATGTTGGCCGCCCAAAGTGTGGCATATTGATCTACCCAAGCAATCCATCTTTTTCCAGTTTATTTGCATAGTCTTATGAAATGAACTCTATCGGGGTACCTTCTATGGATATTATCGATCGATATGGCTCCTTCGTGACATACTTTAATGCTATAAAATCATGGTTTTAGTACATCGGTTGCATCAATGTAGGTAGAATATTATAAGTGTATACCATCCCTTGTGGTAGTGTTGTCATCCTAATCTGGTATCTTAGGTTCTTTGTAGGCTTCCTAGCATGTGCACCAGGCCAACTAGGGGAGATGTAGCTAATGATGTCCTTGATAGATACTCCATCTCTAGTAGTAGAATCCATAACTTTAGGGATCGATGGTGCCATTGATGTTGAGTTTTCTCCATGCTCCCTTGTGGTCGTTCTGGTCCATCGCTTTTGTGATGCTGGAGAAATAGAATTTTGTTCCTTCCTCTTCATTGACGATCCAACTTGCATACTAGAAACTTCTTCCTCAATCACAACTGGTCTAAGTGGTGAATATTGCTCACTTGAAATCTCGATGGTGTCTCGATTTCTTTGCATGCTATACTAATTCCCTTCTATACCTAATAATCAACTTTCTTACTCTTCGCATCTTTTTTTAATAGTTCTCTTGACAACTCAGTAACTCTACAACTCAATGTAATTCAATTCGGTATTACAGTCCCTTCCGAACTTAGCAATATTCCTTTTATCATGCCACTTCATGCATACTTCATCATTAGGATGTCAATTTTATCATCATGACCAAATCATTCATTAACTACCCAGATCTATTGTCAATTCTACCTACTCACCAGTCCGAGCTGCCATCATTATAGGTCACGTCCATGAGCGTTGTCGGTTAACCGCTCTTAAATTCCTTCATTGATTACTAATTTGACAAATTCCCATAGCCATGTGTCTATCGCAGCTTGATATCCTAAATGTGTGACAAAATACTATCTTTTTGCAACCACTTCCCCTTGGTGCACCTTTTTTTTTTTGTTTTTGTGCAGTGCTTCAAGCATTGCATGGTTTCTACCCTGTCCAATAGGTATTCAGCCGAATACAATTCAAAATATTTGGGAGCATTTCTCCATATAACTAGTGCAGCTGAACTATGCCTCCATAAATAATATAATTATAAATATAGGGACCTAACTAATGCATTTGTAACTTACCCGAATCCTTCATAAAGTTTTTGTCGTACAACAGCACCAAATCGCCTTACTAAAATTGTTTGTTCTTTATGTGGTGATCATGCCAAGCCTTATATCGATCCTTCTCTACTTGCTAATGGAATCTTGCAATAAAATGGTCCTCTTCAAGTTTTATTAACTCTGCCACATGATCTTGTAGTGCTGCTTCATCATCCATGCCCATTGCTGAAGCAATGCGTAGACTGAGGACAATGTACTCCATGGGAATGACCGCTTGCTTCCCATATACAAATTTCAATGGTGTCTGCCCCATCAATATCTTACAAGTGGTGTGATATTCCCACAACACTATTGGAATCTTCAAGTCCCATTCATATCAATTAAGATTACATACCTTTGTAAGCGCATGCTCCAATATCTTGTTGAAAGCTTCTACTGTTCCATTCTCCTGTGGATGATATGGGGTACTTTTATTATGAGGGATTTGCAATGCCTATGTTAGTACACTTACTATGTAGTTGATGAAGTGACTTCCTTGGTTAGTCATAAATATTATTGGACACCCAAATGACTTCACAATGTTGTCAAACAAGAATATTTCTTCTGTCGTAGTGGCGCAATCCACGACTGGTGCGGCCTCGACCGACCACGTCAAGTAATCCATCACAATTATTATGTACCACTGGCCAATTCACTTCCCAGGTGGGTTTATTGGGCCCAAAAAATCCACAGCCAATTTATCGAAAGGCTGCAAGGTTACTTGTGGCACTAGTGGCATCTCATTCCCCCGTGATGGTTTTCCGGTGCATTGACAGATATCACAGATCCACACATAATCTAATCTAGATCCATACTAATCTAAAGTAGTTATTTGGTTTGATTCACAAGTCAACCGAAGATGCAAGACAAGAAAGCATTTAACCAAATTAACAGAAACATAAATAAGAACATTTACTTGTCCTTTATTTTATAGTTAATCAATAAAAAATTAACTGACAGTAATTCATAATCAACTTCATTCAAGGTTAACCTGCACAGATGTATGTTAATTGAAAAATTGGCACATTTTGTTATATGATTTTACTGCATAATCATTTGCAGAAATAGATAAAGACTTTAATAGAATAAACTCTTTAAAACTTTATCAGTACATGAAACACTAGTAGAGAGAAATCAAAGTTGTGAATAAATTCACTCATTAATTGCAAAGGACAAACAACACTATTGATCTAACTGAAACACAAAAAATCATGATTCATTAAACAAACTTATTGAATGAATAACCAGATATATGAAGACTATCATTTATTGTATTAAATAAAGTTTTGCAAAAAATTACATAAACCTCAAATAAACATAAGTATGTCCAATCTATTGGCCCAATTTTCCCTTTTCTAGAAGTCCTTTATACATCTGAAGTTTACCCCTTAAATAAATATTACAAAGAAGAGATCCCCATCAAAATGGGATCGAATAGACCCAAATATATCTAATAACCAAGAAAATATCTGCATATTTTCGAAATATCCAACAATTATTCTATGTTGGGATAATTAGCGGATTCAAGCCCAAGTTGACCATAACATTTGTGATTCCCCAATTCATTTTATGCTAAATTGTGCCATATACGAATGTAAATATGGATTTTTCCTTCAATAGAAAGAGGCTATTTGATTAACCGATACATGTCCTCAATACCAATGTGATCAAGTTCCTATATCTTATCCTTTGCTTCATATTGCCTTTTCTCAACCTAGTCAATCATTAATCTAGGCGGGCATGCATTCTCGATAAGAGTCATCAAAGGAAAATAAAAAATATCCATTAAATTATCAGTAGCATACCACCTCCTTCCATAGAGAGCCTGTGCCTTTTTAATAGCCTGATCAATTGTCTCATTCAGATCCTCCCAAGCATGCAATATGGTCCTGAACTTTTTCTATTGAAAACTACTCAGGATGGTCATGTTTTCTAGCTATATTTCATGTATCTTTTCCAATCTACAACATAATCATAGGCCTTGGAAGCCCATTCTCTTTTCTCTAGTTGATCCTCAAGGGAAACAAACATCTTTCCAAATGCAATACTAGTTTCTAAAATATTATCAAGAGTCTGAAACATTTCCCTAATTAGCTCATGACGTTCCTAGTTTGTCTTGATATCAAATTCTTTAAATTCTTCCTGTGTAAACCTAGAGAACGAAGATGAATTTAGACTTGCCATTCCATCTTCACATCACTTCTCAAGTAATGTTATCTTCTGTACAAAAGTAGCATTTCCAGTCTTCTCTCCTTCTAATTCAAGTTAAAGAGAAGCACTTTTGACCTGCATCTCATCATACATGTATTTAGATGTTTTCATAATATTAGCAACATGAGCTTCATGCTCTCTTCTGATTTTCTCTAGCTCTTCCTTTAGTTGGATTATTTCTTCTCTTCTTATATCAAATTCTCTATTTAGTGTGTTCACTATATGAAAATTTGCACTAGTGAATTCTCCCAAAGCAACAACAGTATCAGCAACATCCACCTGTGGATCACCAAACTACTGAGTCCAAACTATCTAGTTGGTGATAGATGTATCAATATAACTTTGATCTCTGCCCCTCTTTTTTCCCTTCTTAACTACTAACTTATCGGATTTTTTGTAATAGTAATCTCCAAGAGAAATTACTATATCCTCATTAAACTCTTATGTTGACTCGGTAGTTGAATAAGTCCCAACTACTGTGGAAACAAAAGTAGATGTATGAGTTACAGTAGGGGCAGGCATAGGCACAATAATATGGCCAGTAGATGAAGGAAAATAAATTTCTTTGGAGCAACAACTTCTGCAAAATATGAAGAGATAAGTGGAGCAGTAGAAGTCTCAAAGGAAGAAACAAAAATACCAATCTCATTGAGTGATGATGAATGAGACAAAAACTTGTCAGAAACGGAGGATGATAATAAAGAGAATGAAGGTATATGCAGAGTAATCTTTAACAATTATGAATCTTTAGTATTAGGTTGAGTCATGGGGTTTTAAAATGGAAGAGAGGAGATATGAGCAGTTGTGGTAGTTATAGTGTGATAAAGCTGAGACAATGATGGTGGTTGAGGTACTCCTGCAGGGAGAGTGGATAGTTTCTAGATAGATGATAGGAGTAACGCTGTAGTTGAAGGTTCAGATACAAAAGAGGGTTGTTGGATTTTAGGAAATGGGATGGAATTATTCTTAGCTTTATCATTGAACAAATCTAGAAAATATTGTAAATGGTCACCTACTTCTTCAGTGACAGGCACATCAGAAGCTTCTTCTTCTTGATTATAATTAGTCAAGTATATGGTATGAGATGAACAAGAAGGAACCTAAATGTATAATCTTTGTAGTGGCTTAATGTCAACAATTACCTGATCACCAAATGTTTGAGTGATTGCAGTAGTAACCTGAAGCTCATCAACAGGCTGATTAGTGGAAATTTCCTGTGTCTAACACATAAGTCATCTTTTCCATATTTTGTTTAAACTATTGGGAAGTATACATCAAGGATTTGACTTACTGAGCCACAGTTTCCCGTGGAAGACTTTCCATAGGAACTTTTCCTTTATCCCTATCTGAAGTAGATGCTACTGATGACTCTTTGATTACTAGAGCCTCATTTTCTTCTATGTCTATTTTTAAGTTTTCCTGAATGTCAAATTCCATTTTCCTGTAATTTCAAATCTTGTCTTGAATTTCTTTATGATACACTAGGATTTGAATCTATTCCTCTTTGCTTTTGGCCATGTCCAAGATTTCAGAAACGTTATCTACTCCTAGGTAGATGGAATCATTTGGTATTTCCTCATGAGTCTAGCTAGCTTTGAAATGGTTCTGCTTGAGATGAGCATCAAGAGAACCTTTGGGATCATGTTGTCTCTTGCTAGAAAAACCAAGTTTGAGAGAAAATATATGGTCACTTAGCTCTGCACCTGAGGTTGAAGTTACTATGGTTAAATATCCAAGGGTCTGAGAGAGCTTAGGCCAAACTCTTCTTTTGGGTCGAACAAGCTTCTTATAAACTCCTTCAGTCATAGTCTAGAAAGATATTTCTTCAATGATCAACCTATCATCAATGATCAACCTATCAGGGACAAACCTTGGAAACATGTGGACAGTATTACCGCCCCATACCCTCAAGTATGCAAACAATCACCAAAATACTAGTCTTCCATTGTAGCAATGAGGGTTTTTAGTTCGGCTGAGAAGGAGGGAGCTTCTTTTTTGAATATTAGAAAATGAATGCAGTCGAGGAAATTTTCACAAATTTCATAGAACCTAGTTACATAATTGGTATCCCACAACTATGAATAGTAAATAGGTACTGGTGGGGATGGTAAATCCTAGCTCCATCCCAAATTGGGATATTGAAAATGAATGCAGAACACATCGATGATGAAGGTTGACAAAAAAAAATTAGGTTTCTTCTCGGAAGTGGCCTTTTGATAACTCTAGATTGTTTTTTTAAGCTCAAGGGATAAGATAGAGGCCCATGGGAAGGATTTTCCAGTGGTTAGGACGTGGTGAGCCACTGGAGCCCATTTGGATTTGAAAATGGAGCAATTGGGAAGAACATATAACCTACATAACATAGCCGCTAGTAATTAATAGGGTTCCCTAAACCAAGCGATAGCGTAAAGGTCATCTTTCCTCTACAAAAACTTATCGGGTTCACTTATCCATGATTTTAACATTTTGGCAAGATTGAACCTGGTTTTACAAGCTCGGATAAAGTCTACATCAAGGGATTTCCTAACTGGTTTAAGACCATATGCTCTGATAAATAAATCGGGGAAAAAGGTAGGAAATTTTGACCCCGAAATATCATTGAAGGAAAAGTCAGTGGGGTTTTCATGTTCCACAATCCATTTGAATACGTTTTTATAAGGAAGAATTACAAGTCTAGTGGCAATGGCATGGAGTCCATAATCCCTAATTATTTGATAATATATCTGGTCATTCGAGATGTTGGAGAGGTCATAGTTATAAAAAATGGAGTACACTTAGGACTAGTCAATTTGATAAGTTTCAAAGATCTTGCCACTGGTGTCATAGAAAATACTAAAGTTTGGATCCTTGGTCAACATGTCCTTTTGAAGGTTCTTACAGCAAGTAGTTTGAGCCATTATGGAAACTGAAAAACTCCATTTAAGTGCATAAACGAGGACTTAAAACTAGTTCTGACAATGCCAGAGTAAGAAAATATAAACAAAGAAATGGATAAGAGGACTAGCCTGAAATCAGGTGCGACAGTTAAAATAAATTCTGGTAAAAGTCACAGTGAAAACTCACACAGAAAAGTAACTCGAACTAGTCAAACAATAAATAAAAAGTGCAAGGCATTTCTATATATAGATTTTCCATGTTTTAAATTAACATCGTAGGATTAGAGTGGATGGATGGTCAGGATTAAATACTGTAGGATGTGGGATCACCACATGAGTTTTGAGTTTTATTTACCATCCCGCAACCCACATTTCACAAAATCAGGCTGCGTGATAACCAAATGCTCAAACATTTATTCAATCATTTCCGCAATCCGCATCCCATAAAATGGGAGTTGTGGGTTGCGGAAACCTACAACCAAATATTGAAAACAAATTATTTTTCGCAAGCTGCATTCTGCAAATTACAGGTTACGGGTTACGGGATGACCAACATGCACACACAAAGACCTTTCTGCATCCCACATTCTAAAATTGAGGGTTGCAAGGTGAAAATCTCGAAAGTGTTAAAAAATAAGAATCCTGCAATCCACAAATTGCGGGTTGCGAGATGGAATAATTTTTTCAAAAGATAGTCTTTTGCAACTCACCAGAAGCACATAAATCATGCATAAATTCCAAAACATTTGACTAAGTTAAAATAAAGAAACCATGATAAATGTTATAGGGGCATCCTTACTATTTGAAAGATTGAAACAATTATCTTTGTATGTGTAATTGAGGGCTCCCGTTGTTACGGAGAGAAATTCCTATGGCTTGGGGTACCACAACAGACAGCTTGACTCCAAAAATCAATCCTTTCCTATATGCAAGAGAAACCAAATATCTAACACTAAAGTATCTTGATTCGTACCTTATTCCTAATGGTTGATGTAGATCCTCATTGAGCTTTCCAACTCCATCTTGTATTGATAAATTGCTATCTCAACACTCAGCAAAAAAGACAAGCATGCTATATATAATCATGTTAGACCTACTCTAGAATATATAATCAATAACATATAAACATTTAAAAGCATCCATGGATAAAATACTCATTTAAATACACATTATTGGACAGGAAAAGATATTTCTATTAATATAAAACAGAGATTACAATAGTGACCAAATCTGTCGTCACGTCTGCGAATTGGAGAAACTGAGTACCCCACTTGGGCCTCCACCATTTCAATCCTTTATCTCTCGATAGCAATCTCACAAGCAAAAGGAAAGATTGGGAAGAACACAAAAGTGATCCAAGGGACAAACAGATGCAGACTCAGGTATAAGGTCTGACAACAATGGACTATAGTTTTCTTGCTCTTCAATTCCTCATGCCTTCAATGTATCCAAAGGGTTCCTTATATAGCTCTTCAATGGGGTAATGGAAGGTCGAATCTGAGTGATTTCAAGGAATATGGAAGGCCAATAGACAAGTGAGTCAGATCCGCATCAAGGAAAACTCCAAAAGAATTTGGCCTTTTGCACACATCTCGATGTACACGGTTTTAGGGGTCAACCCCGCAATATATATGTGAGAAAAGGATTAAAAGTCACATATGGAAAATACTGCATGTTTTTAGGGATGATCTTAGAAACATCAAAGGTACAAAAATGGTCCATGGCGTCTAAGGAGTTTGCAGAGGGACAGGGAAGGCCGTAAAAGTGTGATTCACCATGTGTGGTAAAATCAGCTATAACAGATTCCCCCTAATGTGTGAGGTAAGAGGGGTCATACGATGCCCAAAATACATTAGAATTCCATCGTGGAAGGGAAGTGATGAAAAACCCAGTGGAAGAACTAGCCATCCAATCAATACAATATAATGATCAAACTCTGCACATCACTACAAGTAGATATAGCAGTCCCTGAGTACAGTGTCCATGAATATGCATGATACAAAATATGACATGTGTGGTCATCACCACGTACAATATAAATAGCTTAGAATATCCATGATGAAGATATACAAAGGATCATGATCTCCAGAAAGGCTGAAGATATACACTGGATCAAGTTCTCCATAATGGCTAGAAATATTTGACATATACCAGAATCAAGTCACGAGAGATGAAATCTCATGAACACTGGCATGATCAAGGAGGTAGCATATATGAGATGCCACCAGTCTGGAAGGTCTTCTACACAAACTGCTACAAGTAAATGTCCTACTATGTGAATAGAGGTGTCGAGGTCAAACATAGTAGTCCATCATTTGATTACCAGTCATTGATGTATACCATTAACACACGCAAGATCACCCACCAATAATGAAAATGGGAATCAAGGTACTAGAGTACAAGCTAACAAGTGTTAATAAACGTGTTGAGGTCTAACACTTAAGAGAATCCATCATTAGGGGACATTGATGTATTCCCAAAAAACTATCGATGGTGAGAGAAGCTGCCACTAATGACTGCAAGTCTCAAGGCACTCAAACATGACTCTAGATTCCTATCCCAGAATAAATGATCTGAAGTCGATAGGATGAAATCTGCTGGAAGGAGGGCATTAAGGCATACCCCATCATCCAACACGTGGTACTCAACAAAGGTGTATAATGTGGAAGGACTCGATCATAGTGTGCACGAACCAGTAATTGTACCGGGAATGGTCGACATGCAAAGTCAAGATAACTGATGAATGGCCGAATCAGGTTTCAACTTCCTTTGAAAAAGAGAATAAAGGCGAATGGTGACTGAGTGTAGGCAGCATAGACTCGATATACAAAACTGAGACATCTCTGTGACACAGGAGGCATCGTCAAAGGATCCATAGGGACTGGAAGCTTAACCAGTCGATGGAGATAAACTCAAAGAAATGATTACAACTCCTAAAGTCAAACTATTAACCCAACCAATAAATGTGATATACAGTGCTCTATTTGAAGGCGACACAACTCGATGGCTGCCAAAGATAACATCTTTTCTTGTCTGGATTTTTGGTTTTTTTATTTTTTTGGACTTTTTCAAATATTTGGAAAGATTGAAAAAGAATAAACTCATTTTAAAGTTACAGACTAAGAGGAGACGAGTGTCAAATGGGTAAACAAACTAGTTCCCAGCAACAGAACATACCTATGCTCAATGAAGGACACATGTGTAGGATAGCGATACTCGGGGGAAACTCCCCTCCTGGTAAAAATCGGGAATCAAGCTGCAAAGGATATATAAAATGGCTCTGCATGGCTAGACATGAGAAAAGCTTGGGCTATATGGCTGATACTCAAAGTCAGGGAAGCTAGCACAAGTCTCAATTAGTTAGGAAAAGCTCATGATAATGCAATTACAACTTGACATAAGGGAGTCCTGGGGAAATAGGCCAGCAAAAGATCAAGAGTAGTATGAGGCTCTTGCGAAATGTCATGGAGATACTATACAATGAATTCCCACACCCTAAAGGACAAAGTGTCGGCATGGGTGCCAAATGCAAATAAGGGGCTAACTAGGGCACCCATGTAAGGTCAAACTCTACCATTCACATCAAGTCACTTCTAAAACAACAAGAAGGTTTCGTGACACTATAGAATGGGTTTGTACCTAAGGTTATAATGAAATGGTCATAAAGTCATGCAAAATGCAAACAGAGGTGAAACCTAACCTATATGCCAGTTTAAACATCATACCTGAAATCAGCACAAACAGGACAAAATAACGGTCAAAACGACACTCAAAATGATCTCCGACATCATTATATTAGTCAAAAACGGTCCAAAAGGGTCAGAAATGGTTGAAAACTATATATAAGGGGGTAAAAATTTTCAAAAATTTGAAAAATTTCTATAAATAGTAAAAAATTCAAAACATTAGATAACATTTGAAATTTTTACCCAATTGAGTTCAAAACTTAAAACACGAATTCTAGGAGTTTCAGCCGGTGAAATCCGACACCGGTTTTTCTAGGTAACTTCCCATGCCCTGCTCTTTCATTTGCAGGTAAATTTTTCAAATTTCCATGGTAAAAAAGGATTTCTAGGCCACTCTAAAATATGCACCTCGCCCCATGCGGAAATTAAGGATTTTTCCACATATAGGGCTGGCTATATGCGGAAAAATGCCTCAAAGTCATGTATGCGGACGCGTTTAAGTTTTTCTAAGACAACTAATGACCAAAAATCAAATTGAATGTTGAGGATGGTACTAGAATGGAGGGAACAAGAGCACGGGGATGTAGAAGCAGAAGTACGGGGTGATCTAATGGCTCAACAAGCTCTTCATGCATATGGGATCTATAGGTTTTGGTGTCTTGGTAGCTTAAGGGCCAAACCAAGGCTACTGTAAATGTTAGTAGACTACTGGGATCCTGACTCAGAGTTGTTCCATATCGATGGGATGTACCTCACCATAGAAGTGGACGAAATATACTTACTTCATTATAGGATTGTCCTGACGGAGGGAAGTGGTGAACCTACGTTCTCGTGGGCCCAGAGGTGGCCTCACCATAAATGAGTATATAGCTATATACTATTATCCAGACACGAAGAAGGTGGGGAGTTAGATCCCAACTAACTCCATATAGGTACTAGGCCTAAAGGCCATTCTACCGATACCTGGAAGGATAGCAGGGCTAGCCTCACTCCACCAGGCCTCGTGGCCTCTGATGTTTTATGCAGTGGAGTGCATGAGACCCACAGTCTACTATTGGAGTATTGCGCTGTTGAGCAACATGAAGCAACAACTCAGTGAATGCAAAATGGTAAGGGTGAAAAACTTCAGTTTTAGTAATATACTGAGCACATTCTTCGTCAAGCATGTTTTGGGACTCAGTCCTAGAGTTGACATTCCTCTTCACGGGGTTTAAGATTCAGCCCAATGATGTTGGGTATATGCGATGCGCAGACTGGGAGGAGGTAGGGTGTCCAACCCCTACCCAGCTGACTTCTTTCTATGGTGGCAGCAGCAAATAGTTGCCATCGATGATTACCCCTATGTGGGGATAGATTTTCGGGGAGATATCGACATGCCTCTACCACTGGGATCAGCATATAATGACATTGGTAACGAATCCCAACCCTCTTTTTGAGTTTTTGAATTATTTGATTTTTTGTGTTTTTTGATATATAGAATCAAAAGACATGTTTTTGCGTGACTACACATAGTGACATCCTATCATATGTATGCAGATGTAGGACCACAGTGGCCTAATGGTTTCCTTGGTCAAGACCGAGGGGAGGAGGAGATGATATCATGGGTGTGGATGCGGAACGGACTCTCCAAATAATCCACACAAACTTTGTGCAGCTGACGCATAGGGTACGCATGGCGCAGGTCAAGGACCTGCCTGAGGCCATGCAGTGTTAGGTGGTGGGTGTACCATAATCATGGGTGTGGTTGTTTTGATGGCTATCTCGAGCCGTGGTGACTTTCCATGATCAGAATCCCCCTCCTCCTCCCCAGGATTAGATACCTAGGAGTGACACATTTTTGTACTACCATGTATTATATTCTGGCGGCTCAAAAGCCCCATTTTTGTATTATGACACTTATGTATTATCACATTTTCGATGTTTAATGAAATTTTTTTATGATGATCGATTTTGTTTATTTACATGTGTAAAAATGTATGCTTGTGATGCGATTATTGTCTGTGAAACAAATGCCAATCTAACACATAGTTAGCATATGAGTCAGCAAATTGATTATAAATTCTTGGAACATGTATGTATGTTATGTTGTCAAATTTCTGTTATATTAATATCACACGTAAGAATCTTTGTAATAATGTTGGATCCCTAACATGATACAAGCCATTAAGCTATGACATTACTAACCGCGTATATATCACTGCCGGATTTAACTATGGGCATAGCCTCAGTCCATTTCATGAGATAGTCAACAACCACTATAATATGATGATGCCCCCCAGCTGAAGCTGGGTTGCAATCCATGAAGTCAAGCCCCCACCTAGTGAAGGGATTGGTGGTGATAATCGGATTTAACGAGGCAGGATACGAGTGCATATTACATGCAAACACCTTGCAAGGGTGGCACTTCTTGACTGCATTAACACAATCTTTAAATATTAACAGCTAGAAATAACCCGCTCTCAATATTTTTTGGACTGGAGAAAGCCTAGATAAATGAACACCACATGAACCTCTGTGTTAATCATTCAGCATAAGCTCAGCCTCCTCATGAGTTAAACAATGACATAAAATGGAATCTACCCCACGGTGGTACAATGTGTTATCCACTATAAGGTAGTTCTTGGATATGTGATGTAATCGTCGTCGTCCATCCTGTGAGAGGTGAGTAGGGACCTTCAATGTTTGTAAATATATGATGATATCCCCATACCATGGATCCAAATTTGAGATCAGGAAAATGTGCTCATCGACAAACGTATCATCAGAAAATTATTCCTCCTCCTCGCTTGGGAAATTGGATATAGGCTCCGCAAAAATCAACGATTTTTTTTATTTTTCCGAAACAAACTCGAGATCGAATTCTTGCAAGATGACAATCCACTTATTATACTTTCCACTCATCATCCTTCTAGTGAGGACGAACTGAAATGGATTGATAGGGGCTACCACCTAGGTCTGACAGAGGAGAATATAGTGTCTCAATCTTTGAACCGCATGAACGGTATCTAAGGCAAGTTTCTCCACATGGGAATAATAGATCTCCACATCTATAAGGTTTCAGCTCAAATAATATATGACATGCTCTTGGAGCTCCTCATCCTCCTGAACCAAAACCATACCAATCGTCTCCATGGACGCGGACACATAAAGTAAAAATTCACAGCTATAGTCGGGTGGACTAATCACCGGGACTGATGCTAAGGCTCGCTTAAGCGCATCAAAGGACTCCTAGGCTCACTCATCCCAACAAAAGGTAGTGTCCTTCTTCAAAAGATGCACAAATACTCTAGTCAAATTGGCAAATTTAACGATGAATATTGACAAGAAATTTTCCATGCCTTGCAAACATTAAATATGTCTAATGTTTATCGGGGGATACGATTGAAGTATTGCCTCAACCTTTAAAGGGTCAACTCTTATACCCTCCTTGGAGACAATGAACCCTAACAAGCAACCATACTTCATGGAAAATATACACTTATGAGGATTTAACCTGACCTGGTAGTGGCAGCATCTTTCGAACACTAATCTCAAATGGTAGGGATGACGCACTCTCAGACAAGAATGAGAAGCAAGGTCATCCAAAAATACTTCAATAATCAATTTGAGATCATGGAAGATCAAGGTCATAGCCTGCTGAAATGTGGCTCCAGCATTTTTAAGACCGAAAGGCATCTTTCGATATGCAAAGGTACCCCAAGGACAAATAAATGCAGTCTTATGTTGGTCCTCGGGTTTGATTTTTATCTGATTGTATCCGGTAAATCCATCCATAAAGGAAAATACCTCGCTTCCCACACACTCATCCAAAATTTGATCAATAAATGGTGTGGGAAAATTATCCTTAGGACAGGCATGATTCAAGTCACAGAAATCAGTGCATATGTGGATCGTTCCCTACTTCTTATCAACCAGAACGAGGTTTGAAACCCACTCCTTCAAGGGAACGAGATAGATAAAACCGACATTTAATATCTTTTCTATCTCAACCTTAATCACGGGTGATTTTCTAGGATTCACCGTACGCAAGCATTGTCGAATAGGCTTAGCATTAGGATAAGTTTTAATTTCATGTTCAACAATGTGAGGGTTGATACCTAGGATTTCCTCGTATGACCAAGCAAAGATATCATGAAACTCTTTTAACAACTTGGTGTACTCTTGAATCTTAGCATGAGAAAATTCTGCCCCAATATAGACATTCTCAACCTTGCCAGGATCGCAAGAGATATTGATAGGGATGGTAGGAGATATATCTGCCATGTTTCCATCATCCATCGGACCAGGAGAGCTCATTGGAACCACTGGACTATGAATTATCTCACTAAGAATCTCCCTAAAGTCTTCACACTCCAAATGGTCAAGCTCAAGAAGAAAATAAAATCTATGATGCAACTCTTCCCAAGGTGGCTCAACCCTAGACATGGCCTCAATAATAGCTTCATCTGATGGAAAAACACTATCAAGGCAGTCACGTGTGTGAGAAGACTGAACTTCCCATGCAAGCAGCACATACAGGTCCTCCTCCTTCGTCCGTGAAGAGGAAATACTAGGCTCTCCAACACATTCAAGATTCGCTTCATATGCTATCATTTCTCTAGCTAATGGCACGTCCATTCCGATAGGCTTACACGAAGGATTCGATGTAGGAAGAACCAAGGATCTTCCATATGGGTCATGTGAAAAGGCACCGATCTCACTGAAGACGAAGCCCCATCATATCTAGACCCGATCATAAGAATGGGTGCAAGACAACTAAAGGCTCCCATAAGGTATGGATACATGCCAACACCCACACTCCCAGTTGCCGGCTGAGAATGATTGATAATTGGGATAGAAGCTCCCGATGATGTGGTAACACTTGGATTCTTGAATGACGTTTGATCAATCGCAACAATATTCCCATTAAATAGAAAGAATACAACTTGAAATAGAGAATAAGCTACAGCTTCCATACTATACATCTAATTCCTACCCAGTAAGAGATTATAGTCAAGGGGTGCATCAACCACCTTGACCTCGATCGCAATGGTCTTCCCTCCCAAATGGACCTTAGGAGAAGGAAGAATCCCGTGTGGCTGAAATTATCTACCATCAAAAGCAATCAACATGGTAGCGTATTTAGACAACTTGGGGGAACCCAACCCATTCCAACATGACAAAGACATCACGAAAGCAGCAACACCTTCATCAATCACAGTGCATTTGACAGTCATGTTAAGACATTCTACATGAATCAAGAGAGACATGTAGTAAGGCAAGTGAGGCTGTAGTCCCGTAGTTTCAAATTTGATGATGGAGTAAAAGTGATCATCATTAACACTAAGAGCAAAAGGCAATGCCTTATTTTGCGACGAAAAACCATGAAGAATTTCAAGCATAGACATCGCATAAGGAGTGTGGCCCAAATCCTCGACAACAGAATAGTTCTGGGTGGCTCAGGAATTAGGATTGTGTTTCGAATGCTTTAAGACTCCCTTAGGAATGCAAGGTACACTCTCAGGTTTATCCATAGGATTTTCAATACGCAAAGGGCTCTCGATAGGAGGAGGTTCTTTCCCAAGGTCACATTGTGACGAACCATAGTCCTTCGCACGAGTCACAACCTTAGCAGCACGCACCATGTTGATGCAACCATCACCACTACAAGATTATGGTAGATCTTTATCTCCACCAGACTGATCATGGGTCCTCAAGTTCATGTTTTTACTATGGGGTAAAGGGTTGGTCAGCACAGCTGGGCCCTGTGCTATGAACTTCGAGGCTTCTTCGATACAAGGGCACAAGTGAGTGAGGTGGTATTCCTTACACAACTTGCAAGGAAACTTAACCTTACATTTAGAATTCTTGTCCCCCCCAGCATTGCAGGCATTATTGTCATTAGAATTGGCATTTTAATTCATATTCCCACCCTTATGATTGTTTTTACCCTTCTTCTTATTCCTTTCGGGTTGCTGGTTACCCTTCTGGTTCGACGGTTGTACCAAAAGCAAACTCACCGTTTGGGTGGGTTGAGATGAAGCCGTGGCTTGTCCTAAGGTATATTGGTTGATAGACAATTGACTCACCTATTTCACAATCAAATCCACAGGTTTGGTACTCGTACAACCAACAATGCCAGGCATGTGGTCCAAGTTTGACCTTAGGGTCGAAACTAGAACACGGAGCGTTAGGAATGATCTCATATAACAAAATGGATTGAGCATAAATCAAATCCAATTCCTGCACCCTAAAAATGGCTTGTTCCTTGTTCTAAACTCTGGACGTAGAAACATCCTTCACTATATAAGGTAGTAACGATTTAAGGAACCATTCAAGGAGAAACTCCAGCGGTATGAAGGCTTTAATCAATCTCTTCTGTCTACGCCACTCTTGGATATGCTCCGAGAGATGAGTGCCTTTGTCTTGTCGAAATGTTGACAAGAGTTGTATACCAACATTGTAATGCACTAGTAGTTGGATGTGGTTGAGAAAATTCATAGCTAGGTCATCGAACAAAATGAATGCCCCCATAGGTAACTCTATGTACCATTTCACTGCAGGGCCAGTAAGGGTGTGTTGAAATAGCCTTAAAGGGATCGAATCTTCATGTAAGGAATTATAAAAGCACCAAAGGTGAAATGTAGTAGCAGGTTCACTAGGATCTTCTCTTGGTTTTCCCTTGAATTTGGGAATGTCCGAGGGAAGCTTATTAGGGACAGCCGTCCAAGCTGGGTCATGCAAGACTGGATCGTTCGTTAGTCTCGACAAGTCAGGTAAATTTAACATTGCGAGGAAAGGGATCCTAGGTTGAGTAGGTCGATGCCACGCTCCCTGATAGTTTTGATTCACATAATACTGATTACCGTAACCACCATGGCCATGGCCATAGTATCCTCCTCCTATTTGACCCATGTAGGGTGACATGGAAGCACCATAATGTGGTGTACCTTGACTATGTGGAGCTACAAAGCCATAATTCGGAGAGTCAGTTGGTTGTTGATACCCACACCCATAAGGTGAATAACTATGCACATACTGCGGTCCATAATGTTGTCCATGAGAGGTCCCATAAGATGTCCCATGAGAAACTCCATAAGTAGAAATATGACTACCCAAAATAACAGGAGGTACTTAGATTTGAGACACGACTACGCGATTGGCAGCAATACGAAAATGACTAGTAGCAACATTACAGCCCGGAAAACCACGTGAATGAGGGGGAGGAATAGAATTCGAATAACTAGGAATAGAGGATGAAGGGACATGTGAAACTATGTAAGTGGTGTTCCCTATAGTCACTCGTCTTGGTTCTGGTATCGGAATAGGACTACTAACCCCAGCTCTAGGACGAACGTGTAATGTAGCCTCCACCACCGGGATGGAGGGTGCAATGTGACTCGTGCTCCCAAATCTCTCTGCATGGAAAGGAATGGGAATTCACCCAGGCATAGTGCTAGGATCAAATTTCGACTCAACATGATGTGTCGGATCATGTGCAGGGATACCAGACATGCCATAACTAACATAACTAGTGCTCGTAGGTTCATTATGAGTCTCGTCACCCGGAACCCAATACCGGTGACCTATGAATGAGGGATCATACCTAGAGTGTGTAGGTATATCATGTGAAGGATCATACATAGGAGTAGGATCTTCTTCCCCAACCTCTTGAGGTGGAGAATACAACTCAAGAATTTCATCTTCGTGATCTCCCATCGTGTGTGAATCAATGTGAGAAGTAGTCCACCTAGACCACGTGTTTCTCTCTCTCAAAGGAGGAGGAGATATAGAAGGTGGAAGTCTCAATAAATGATGAGAACGGCAAGGTGCCACACCCAAATCCATAATGAATCAAAAAATGAAAAAGACTCTTCTAATTATGCAAACCCTAAGCAATCTAGCATGCACAGAGCATACACCAATATAATCTAAAGCCAATCACAAGCAAACAAGGGTAGGATATGTGAGCTCCCAAATGAATTAGGTATGTCTCTCCTAGGAGAGGCTTGAGACTCCCATACACAACAAGCAGAGGTTCGTAACCAATTATTTTGGCCCTCAGCTTCAACGCATATAGCGACTATGTTTTCCAACCCTAACCTGGCCGGGACACCTGCAAAATAACCCCTACAAAGTACCCCCTCGATAACCTAGGTAAGGCAACTAAGGTCACCTCAATATAATCAATGCTCAGGAAGAAAGTCGTAGGCAGGATTGACTGTATGGGCAGGGTAGCAAAGCCCGAATCTCTCAAAAGATCCCCCAGATACGAATACAATCCTGGAAATATCTCCGGTGCTACTCAGTTATGACTAGGGGTCATCCCAATCAATAACCACTCACATTGCCTCATACTTAACTCCCTTGTAAGAGGTGGATCCTGAGAGACACTAATTATACCAAGGAATTTCACACTCTCACTTGGACAGACACATACATGTTTTTGTTTAGTGGTTTTGGAGAATTTACTCACGATGAACTATTCCAAGACCCTAAAACCTAATCTGGTTGGTGTACCTGTTGGGGCCTAGAAATTTGCAGGAAACAATAGTAAGGGATTCTCCCCAATCAATGTTCCCAACTAGCCCATTGACTATTTGGTATAGGGAATCCATCTGGTTTATGGTCCGGCTACCGTAGGTCAAGTAACAAAACAAAGGCTTTACCAGTTGTGGCCCGGTCCACCGAGTTTTTGTATTTTTTGACATAATGTATGAAATGCAAAGGCCTAATTAACAATGCAGGATGATGAGGATGCGGGGGAGCGTCACAATGTGATGCATAGGTTCTTACCTCTCGTCTTAGGCTCACAAGCATCTACATCACATATGCAAGAATGAAACAAACTAACTATCCATCTAACTACCTCTCTATCCACCTATCCCCGGGGAGCCAAAGTATGATTTATTTATGAGTAATGTGGATTATTCATGTATTATAAACAGAAATTACAGGTAGCTGATATTTTTCTCTACAACACATGAAAGATTAAAGATATTTCAACAATCAGATAGCCAACTATTTCATAAGCAGCATACATTACTCATAGTGGAAATATTCATGAAATAAACCGGAAAACATTCATACAATAACATAGGTTCAATGAGTTAGAACGGTCTCACAGTTAATGGACATAAAGCTGAAAATGAAATAGTTCCTCTTCAACAAATCCATAGCATAACATTTGAAAATTCCACTAAGCTTTCTCCAATCGGCAAACTGTAATTTTCTATTGCAAAAGGAAATAGTTCTTCTTACAATATGTCTTCACCAGTCTCACTGGGAAAAAGCCCCTCCCTCCTTCTAAGTTTTTTACATTTATACAAAAAGGGTCAGACTGTTGGGCTGCCCAAAGTGACCTTTGGGCTTCCCAACCTCTCGTCTCCCAACGTTCTATTTTTATTAAATGCTTTACAAAATAGTTACAAAATACAAAGGTGACTAATCCCTCATGAGGAGGGCCCCACTTGGTTGTCTAGAAACTTCCTCCATGCTGTAGCTTCAGTAGCGATGCCTTCAAAGGCACAAGGCTCCAAAAATTGAATATTTATCTCAAACTTCTCAGCTTGTTTCTTGATAGCCTCGACCCTGGATGTACTCAATCGGAGCTGATCTTCCAGAATCTATATATTGACAGCTGGATGATCTACTTCACTTCTCAAGATCAGATCATCCAGGGCTTTGATATCCTGCACCTTAGCTTCTTCCTCTTGGAATCTCCTCTACAATAGCTCCACAAAGGCATCGTGATCTAGGAAAGCTTCCAGCCTCTCTTCAGCTGCAATCTGGCACCAGTTGTATGTAATGGGAAGTCTTCTGAAAAAATCGGTGCACAATCCCTTTGTATTTTTTACTGCCTTCTTGAAGTCTTCAGCGGTGTTAATAGCAAACTCCACTAGGTTATAGTCCCGATTGAGGGCCTGCTGGTCTTTCGAAGGTAGATCCGCTGGGGTTTCTTCACTGTTCTGGAACCTTCCCTTTCTTATAGTTACGACCTCTAGAACATCCTAGGATCTGTCCACAAAGTAGGATGCAGTTTCCAGGATCTCCCCCAATCGGCCATCGATTTGCAGCACTCTACATCTTTCTTTTTCAACAGCGGTCTGCAGCTACAGCATCTTGGTTTTCTGGGTCAATACATGCTCCTTGAAAGGCTGGAGGTTAACCTGCTGTTCTCTTTCCATTTCCAAAGCAGTGGTCAAAGAAGAGATCTGCTCCTGATGTTCCTTTCTCAGTTCTTGAGTGTGCATATCATTTTCCTGCAGGAGGATCTTCAACTGGTCTTCTAGCTTCTCCACCTTTGCCAGTAGATGTCCCTTCTCGGTCTTTAGATCTTGGCATTCCTTCTGCACTTTCTCTAGGGCATCCTATGCTATTTCCTTGACTTGCATTTCTACTAGGAGGGCCTGTACTTCAGCTCTTGAGGACTTCACTTCCCTTTGCAGATCGTCATATTTCCTTTTGAACCTGTTGCTTTCTTCCCTTTGTTTTCTCAATGTGTCCTTTAACTAGGCAGAGGATCTCTTGGACTGATCCAAGTCAGTTATCACCTTGTCCATATTATTTTCTAAGGCGTGGAGAAGTGCAGTCCTAGCTCTCAGAGTGAGCCTTGGATCTTGGTATGTTCCTAACATGACAGCCCTATCCATTATCATTTTTCCATGCATATTCCCTGCTTCTACTTTCTTCTCTGTCCTCTTTATTATTCTCTTTGTTGCCCTATCATAATATACAGTGTTGAAATCAGAGATTTCCTTTCCCTTTTCCTGCACAAAAGGGACCAACTCGAATGTGGGGACCAAGGGTACGCTAGTAGCAAGTATTTGCAGGGTCTGAACCTGGGGGTTCTCCACCTCCTGGGTCTACCCTGCTATTGTTTCAGAAGCTAGGCTACTGCGTCAATTTTATCCTCTCATCTTCTTGCCTTTCAAGATCCTCATCGAGCTTTCTCTTTGCTTCCTCTGCTTTCTCGGCTGCTTCCTGAGAAGTTCTTCTTTCTTCTTCTGTATGAAGCCTTTTTGCAGCCTCTTTCGCCAACCTCTAGGCTTCTTCATCCCTCCTTTTGGATTCTTCTTCAGCCTTTGCGTGTTCATCCCCCTTCCCACCTTTGGTGGTGATATTTTTCTTGAATCTTCTCATTAGCATTGTCATGTTTGGGGCATTTCGGAAGACAGATTCTTCCTTATCAAAATGGTGGGTATATTTGAAGTGCACCCTGTGTTCTTTGCAATGCTAAATAACCTTGCCTCGGGTGTCATTTCTGCGGTAGGGCATCTCCCCAAAATGGAACTTCTCCAACTCCTCCACGAATTCAGCATCTTCTTTCACCTTGGTGAATTTGTAGCTTCCTATCTTGAATGAGAAAGGGGGGTAGGCAGTCTTCTTATGTTCAAACATAAAACTACCTATTCCATATATGAACACTTGTCTCACTGCCTCCTTGTGGAATATGTAATCCGTTGCATATTTGGGCAGCAGTGAAGGTGGTCTTGATCCCTTGAACATCCGAAAGTACATGCCATTTTCAGTTAAGAAATAATCCGCGTATTCTTCTATCACTTGCATGGCTTCTTCTGACATACAGTCACACTCCTTCTGAAAAATGAGTGTGTACAGTGGCATAATGAAGTGCTCACAGACCTCTCTATAATGGCTATGGTACTGGTGAGCCCACAATGGTCTATAAGCGGCATAAACAGGCATTCTTTCCCTGTCCCAGATGCACATGAGACCGGGGAAAGCTGGTTGCACAATATGCAATCTATTAATATGGAACTCATATAGAATTCCGATCCTTTCCGGGACTCTCCCTCCAAGGCTGAGGTCAAGCAAGAAGAAATACTACCGGATACCATACTAGCCCAATTGAAGACTGTTCCTTGGGTTGCCACATGAAAAATAATGGGTATCCATTCAAGCTTGAAGAGTCTTCCATGCGCTCTCCCAAAGATCCTATTAAGCATCAGAGCTATAAATCTGTAGGGAGCCCTCAAGCTTGCTGTATCATACTCACTGGTCGGTCTATAGCGATAATGCTTTCCCTGCAACATCATTCTCCTAAGGGTTTCCACCAGGTCCATTCTGATGCTATTTAGCCAATCATCAGACAAGAAAACTTGGGCTTCTGGTAGGTGATAAGCCAACGCCACATATCCAGGGATAAATGCAGCATAGCCCTGCCCTGTAACATTCCCCAGGATCATCGTGGTTGTATCTACCTGGGGCAGAATCCAGCCAATTACCTCAGATCATGGGAACAGCTCTGGTCTAGTGGCAACTTTCATGAGAGAAGATTTCTCTATGTTAGCATAGATGGATTCTTCTTCGAGGCCCATGTCAAGAACCTCCCTGCGGGAAATCAATCTATATATTTCACCCCATTTGTACTCGGGCTCAACACCAGAAACACATTGAGTGTCTTCATATATGTATTCAGTCTTCGTGACGACCTCTACTTCTGGCTCTTCTTCGACCACAGGGGCCTTCTTCTTTTGTCTGTTGGACATTGTGAGTTCTTCCTGCCATGTATAACATTGTGACATTAAGTAATTCAAGTTGTAGACATTCACAAGACACTGTGCAACACTTTATTCTTTCTATGTGTACCATGACAGCAACTAGTCCATGAAGCTAGGATATAAGCCCTTTTGGCTGAATAATCAAGCTAGTATGCATTACTATGCAATGTGCAATTTTCCCTATGTCAAATATGATAGTGATCAGTGCAACAAATGCATGCATTGTACAGCCCTGAAATGCCCTGACTATCAGAACTACTGAACCTAATGTGCAGTATTCTATGACCTTATCTATATCTAGCATGAAGCAAACTTAGTCCTGTGCAATAAAATGAGCAATCTACTACTGCTGCATGATACTAAACAATTTATCAATCATATTTGAGCCAGCATAAAATCTACATCACTACGTAATGTGCCGTTTCTCCCAAGATAGAAATCCATGAAACAAATGCATGTATATCAAATGCAAGGTGCAGCGATTTGGTCTATTGCATAGAAAACAGAGAAGAGGGTTGAATGCATCAAGATTATGCTAGTCGCCTATGTTTTCCTACACCAAACGTTTTAACAATATAGCCCAGCAGACATAAAACTGACGAAGAGTCATGCAGTTTGCGGAAAAATAGTGACACTAACTCGACTACACATTTCGTTCTCTATGGGTATATTATCACTTTTCTACACACGACGCTTCCATCAAAACCACTACCCCTGTTATTTTCAGTTAACGAACTACAATAGCGGCATATCCCCTTTAACCATCTAGGGTTTTAGATGACTGAACCCAAAAGAACTGCACAGAGCTGCACAAGCAACAAGGCTGGGATTCAAGACCACGGGAAACATAAAATTTGACCGAAAAAAGGAACCATCAAATGCCATAGGAAAAACCCCCACCAAACCTTCCTCTGCGCTTCATCGTCACATACGAGGAAGCTAGGTGCAGGCGGCGTAACGGCCGCTTGCACCACCTCCATCGAGTATGTGCACAGTCGCACACCAAGGGCCGCGGGCCAAAATAATTATTTCGTAGGTTAAAAACTGCCCCCAACTACGAACAAGATTCCTCAATACATGGGTGCTATCACAAGGCGGACAAATGAACAATTGCAGCAAAACCTAACCGCAGGTAAAACCCCCGTACACATGTAAACAGGGTTGAGGGGACACAACCCTAGTAAAACACCCAACTACAGCAAACATCACCAAAACCCTTGAAAAGAACGAGGTAGGGAAACAACGAGCCTACCTTGCAGAGACGCGTAACTGACGGGGCGAAAGCAGTCGAGCTTCCTCAACTGCCACCTGGGTGTAAGTACCGGTACGGTGGTCCACGAGCTTCGAGGGGTCGACAGCGCAGGATGATCACGATAGTTCAAGCAAAACAAAACAATAGAATAATCCAACTCGCTTATCCCCATATATACAAATGGTTCGCACGTGCGACAGGTTTTAAATCGGACAGGAAACACTACTACATTTCGACCAAAAATCCGATGGTCGTCATGTCGAATTTTTGACACTTTCCTATTGCATGTACGACACTTTGATTTTTTTTTAAGCGTTGAAAACTTGTCATCGGTTATCCGACACCTAAATAACCGTCGGTTAAGCAACACTTCAGTAACCATCGGTTAAATTTAAAGCGTCGGTTAAGCGACAAAATATCTTCGACGGTAGTGAAATTTTTTTGAGAAAATAACCTTCATGCCGTTGGTTAAGCGACAGAAGGTCCGTCGGATAAGCGACGGTTAGTCAATTTTTTTTTTAAAATATTGCAAAAAATATTGAGGAGCCGTCGCTTAAGCGACAGTTATAGAGAGGAACCGTCGGATAAGCAACATCAAGAACTGTCGCTTAAGCGACGACAGGGAATTTTTTTTTTTTTTTAATATTTAAAAAAAAATACAGGACGCACACCAGGTGGAAAATTGAATGTGGATCTCAATGTGGTACAGGACGCACACCAGGTGGAAAATTGAAAATCCCATGTGCAGTAGCACCAATCCACTCTCCAAGATCTTTAGCATTTGCAAGTGAAGTGGAAAGCGCAATAATACGGATACGATTTTCAATTTGGCTTGAAATATACCTCATTCTAGATACAATTACCTCCAGGATTGGACCACCCTCTCCTCCAATTAAATGAATTTCATCCACAATGAAAAGACTGACTTGCTGAACCAGTTTGCGCTGTTTCCATCTCCGAGACAAAGCATCCCATTTCTCTGGTGTGCTTATTATTATCTGGCCCTTTTCAAGGAGCTTCAAATCAGTTGTAGATTCACTTGTCAGCTCAACTACTTTCAGTTCCAATCCTTTTCCAAATTTCTGCTCCCAATCCCGATATCTCTCTTTGGCAAGAGCTTCTATAGGAGCAATATAGACACATCGAAATACACTGTCTGTGCCTTTTTGATGCAATCGTAGTAAAGCGAACTCAGCACAGATAGTCTTACCGCTACCAGTAGGTGCTGCAACTAAAACATTATCATCTGAGTTATAAAGCACAGTAAATACCTGAGTTTGAATAGGATTGAAGTGTCTAAACTGTTGATAAATTTCTTCATATGAGGGATTTCTTAACGCAGACACAGGAAGTGGCTGCAAGTCTAGCAACTCAGTTGGAGGTGGGTATTTCTCTGGCAAAATAAGATGTCTAAATGAAACTAGAAATATTGTCTGTGACCCTAACCAGTTATCAGATACAACATGAATAAAGTATTGGGGAGGAAGAGGTTCATGGATGGGGACAGTGAAGCTCAGATGATGGTCATCTTCAACAAACTGCATTTTTAACATAAAATATTCATGATGGAGTATATATTCACCATCATTGTCTTCTACTATTATCCAAAAAAGGTTCCACATATCCATGAATCTTTTCATCCCACTAAAAATCTGGAGTGATAGTTAGTTCTACTTTAAATACAGTTCGTGTTATTGGTTGGACATGAGTAGAAAGATCCAACTTTGGAAACTGATGGACAAATTTATGAATGATTTTACCCATCTTTGGAGGATTTGCATCCAAGGGGTGCCTTTCCATCCAGTCAATGCAACCACTTGAAACCAGCTACTCCACCACAAGCAGGGCTCAAGCTCAGTGGATGTGTAGGATAGGAACATAGAGCTCAACAGATTGCTCATTCAACTCACATAATAACTTAAATAACAGACATCTGACTGATTTCCATGGCATGGTAGAGAGACTCCTGGTCTTACAGCAACCGATTGCTATGCAAAAGTGCTGGAAGGTGGTGAGATGGTATTGAAGCACATTGTTGTTTTGAATAGAGTTCAGTGCAGTGAATATATATTTTTTTTAAAATAGCTTGAAATTGGCTTGATGTATCCCAACCAACAGAGATTCCTCAACCATTTCACTATTGTGAATTTGTGACTATAGCTACTATGAACTAGTTTCTCATTAAAGATTTTTTATCCAAAAAGTTTCCAGAGTGAACTCACCCACATTGTTCAACCTGAGTTTGAACAGCATTTAGTGTGTTTTCTTGAATTGACTTTGATGTATCATCTATCTGTGCAAGATCTACTACAGCCAACACACTGCAATAACTCTTCCATATGGATTCATCTTCTGTGCAAAAATACTTTGCTACAACAACAGCAAAAATGCAGGGTTGGGTAAAGTCATCAAAACCATGGATCACCAAGAAAGTACATTGGATTTACATATGGAACAGAAACATTAACTAATCTTCCATCTATGACAGATGGACTTCATATACTAGTAGTCTGCCATCAAAAAGATACTCCAGGCATACAGTAATGATAGCAATCGAAATATGCATCCACACCATAAATTAACACAAGAATTTAAAACTGAAGAAAAAAGTTCCAGAAATATATTAACCAGCAAGTCCTTGAGATACAATTGCTAGCATGCACATCTACAACTTGTTCTTTTTCTATACTCAAGGAAACCACATAATAGCATTTTAGCATCCAGTGCTTTAAAGAAGCTCGATCATTTGGGTTTTCTGGCTCTTGGCAGTTAGAGCTGCGTAGTCAAGTGCCAACAATCCCTTTGTTTTGGACTCATTTCGGTTATGGATCAATATTCCTCTGCATCTAATATCCCTTCCAAAATATTCTGATAATGTTAACAGAAAAGGCATTCAACCTACCACAGAAGTCTGTCCTCAAAGGTATCCCTTTTAAAATCATATTGTAAACCCTCCACTTTCAACAAGTTAACCTTACTCCTTTGATGAAGCAACCTGGCCTACCACAGAAATAGTCCTCAAAAGTTTCACTTTTAAAATCATATTGTAAATCTTTCACTTTTTCCCCCATCACGTTACTCCTTTGAGGAAGCAGCCTAGCCTTCTATTAATTTACAGTTTGAAAGCAGTCTTTAATTTGAACCTAGTCTTATGTAGTCTTTTAAGAAGGACCAGAAATCTTCCTCAAGTACCAGACGTACCAGAAGCATGTCCTCAAAAGCACCAGGAGTTGAAAGCAACCTTTAATATGAACTTTAGTATTCTATAGTCTTCTATTAAGTAATCTCATACACAAAAAATATAAATAGTATATTATTATTTAACAGGCATGTACATGAAAAATCAAGATCTAATTTAACTATAATATTTTTTGATAGGACACTTCTAAAATAGATAGATTGTAACGTCAATAGCCATGTAGCTTCCGCAAAATGCATACCCTGGTTGGGTTTCTCAGTAAAATAAAATAAATATCACATGGGTGCAAAATTGCATAAGTTGTAAAATTATCAGCAATTCAAGCCTAAGACTTCTAAATAGATATCACTGTATGATGGTTCTTCCAGATTCATTACACCAATCATCAAGAATAGTACACTTCATCCTGATGATGGACGAGACACTAGTCTGATCCAAAACATCAAATTAAAAACAGATTTGATGGATACAGAAGAACCCTCATAAAAAGATTCTCAACAGCTGAAAAAGCACAAATGTTCTTTCATTCAGACAATCTTTTGTTGTCTGCCACTGAAACACTATGAAATTAAAGTTCAAGCATGCTACAACAAAGAAATAGAAAGTTCAACTTCCAGAACATACTACTTATCATATGATATTTACAGAAATTCAAAGTCAAACAAATTATTATAAGAATTATTCTGGATATTATAGAAGAACAAGACATTGCCATGCCCATATTATCAGTCAAGCTACTCAAATTTGTCAAGACTCAATAGACTCGGACTTCCCTTCTGTGATCCATATATGGACCTGATTCAATTGTTAGTCCTGTTTCATTAATCATTGCCAGAGATCAATATCCATTTCCCAAAATGCCCACATTGAAACATATGAATGGAAGACTTGTTTAAATAAAGAGAAAAGAAAAGTACATCATTTGAAAGATCATCTAGTACAGTGGCAGTAATCAAGAAATCCACTTCAATATGCACGTGGACCCTAAAAATATTCCCTATTTGCAGATAGATTTTTGCCATCCTCCACTCGTACCAAAAACCACAATTAGAAGACACAATAACTAGCTATCGATTGACACTAAGAAACTTGTTTAGATCTTTTCAAACAATCTCCACTTGCAGGACTTGCTTAGATTCAAAATACAATGATCACTTCATAGTGGCACCATACATAACAGCTTCCACACTTGAAACTTAAAAATACCTACAAATTCATCGTTGGCCTGCTTTCAGTAATATATCCATCTGTCTCATGCCTTTTGAAATGTATGATTGAAGTAAATTCAACAACAAACAAAATTCAGTGCTGAACTTCATGTGCATTCTTGGAGAGTGCTCAACTGGGTTAAATCTTTTGTACCAACTTGCTTCATCTCATTAATTTCAGACTCTTTTAGTGAAATAACAGTTTCAAAAGCTCCAACCAGAGCCTTTACTTTGCTTTTCCTGGTATGAGCTAGCTTATTCACTGTTTCTTCTATAACATGATTCAACATAAACTCTTCTGATGCCTTCCTTCCTTGTACATCCTGGTGCCTTAGAACAACATTCTCTGGCTATGGATTTGAATCCGAATGGTCGATGTTTTTTCCTCTTCTAAATCTTCTTCTCTCCAAAGCCCATTTTTCCTCTTGGACTGGCAGCTCTTGACCTCTTCTGAACCTGAGTTTCTCCACACCCTGATTGTCCTCTTCACCAGCCATCATCCTACGCTCTTTTCTAACCCTGGAAGATTCTCCTTGTTCATCATGTGATCCACTTTCAGAATTTTCACTATACTCGGAGTATTCAGAATACTGGTCATCAAATTCTTGATCATCATAATCCATAGCAAGATTTTCCCCATATGGTTCAAGATTACTCCACTCACCAACATATTCATCACAGTCTGTGGTTTCACGAGCTATAGGAATCATAATCCCATCATTGGAATGCTCTTTAACAGAATGGTCATCTTCATAATCATTATCCTTCATCAGAACATGTTCATGCTCCTTATCACTTGATTCACCAGCACTCTGAGAATGTTCATAAAACTGATGAGCATGTCCACCTACATTTGCCAATATTTGATTGTCAGCGCCCAATTCTTCTGTATCACTGCCACATACCTCCAATGTTCCAACTTCATTAGGATTTTCTTCTTGTGGAAGAGAGGAAGTGATTGAACTTGTTGATCTTGGCAAATCAGATTTAGAAGTCTTCTTCTCTGTCTTCTTTAATAAATGCTCTCTTGTCTTCAAGGCTGCCTTCTTGTTGGGTTGTGCGTTAGCTGTTTTAGCAGTCCCGTGAGCAATGCCAGCAGGCCTGGGTGATCGAGCAATTGTTTTAGCAGTTCCATGTCCATTGCTAGAGAGCTTGGATGGTGGAGTAATTGTTTTAGCATTGCCAGCAGACTTGGCAGATCTAGACGAAGTTGTTGGAGGAGTAATTACAAGTTTCGGTTTCTTGTCTGAAGAAGGTTTAGAAGGAAGATTTTTTGGTTTTTCAGGTGGAGACTTGACCAATTTAACCTCATACTGTACAATATTACCAAGGGTATTTTCCTTTGTAGAAATTTTGGAAGACTGGCCAACTGGAGTGGAAGAATGACCAACTAGAGAGGAAGAATGACCAACTGGAGTGGAAGAAGACCCATCTAGAGAATTATCGCTACGAATGCTTTTAGGGGTCTTGTAGGTCTTGGGGACTGCAAATTTTGAGGGAGCCAGACTTGTCTTGTTTGCAACTTTAGCATGAGTGTGCTTAGGGGCATCCGAGGACTCAAAATGTGCTTTCGATCCATATTTACATGCATCGTGATAGGAACTAGTGGATGGCCTGAGATAATGAGGGATGTGTTTGGAGGCCTCTTACCTTGAGACAGGACTTTTAACCTCTTTGACAGAACTATTAGCAATCTTCACTACTTTCTCCACACCATTAGAAAGCTGAATACCAGTTTTGGGACCTGTTAACATAGCCTTTGGGGAAGCCTTTGCAGCAATTACAGGCTTGTTCCTGTGATCTTCAGGGTTACCTCCAACCGAGGACCTTTCAGTTACTTTCTCTTCTCCAGAAAACTTTCCAGTCATAGATTTTTTAGGCCCAGTAACTTTCTCATTATCTAATCCACAAAAAGCAATCAATCTCTATACAGGACAAAACAAGCTGTTCTCACCAGTACAAAGTTCAACAAAGTCAACTGTTACAGACGTAGCTTCCTGATCTGGAATATAAGGCCCCCTTCAAATGTATGTTATCAATCCTGCGAAATGCAAATGAGTAATGAGTTATAAAATCCAAGATCCTAGAATTCAAATAAATCTAATCAAACAACACTAAGAACCTTAGATCCATCAACATTTGTGGCTTAACAGTTTAGAGTTATAACGTTGTTGTGAAACAGGAAAAACTGAAAACAGAAAATGTTCCAAAGAAGCAATACAAAATGAACATGCTCTAAAACTAATAAATGACAAGGTATTCACCTTTGAGAGAGGTGCCTCCTGATAAGTGGTCTTCTCTTAACCTGAAATTTGCAGGCGGAGCTGGTATTGAGCTTCGAAGTGATTGAACTACAACATAACATCAAACCACCATTCAGACTGTGTACCAACAATATGTTTTAGTATTTAATCAAGCAATTTCATCATTCTGTAATGTGTGGGATACTCTTTAGGAACATGATACATACTCGAGCCCTCTTCATGGAAACTGTCACTTTCTACAGGGCCACTTAAGCTTCCATAATCATAACTTCTGTCATATGAGGGTTGCACTGGTGCAAATCCCATAGAAGGGAAGGGCATACCTGAGATACTCTGTGACAGAGAAAGGATGGCTTCCTGTGTTGTGTGGAAAAGGGTGAAGTGTTGCACACGGCTAGCTTAAAAAACAAGCGAACTTCTCAGCAGTGACAACTTGGGTTTTTTACAAAGGTTTGACTTTTTAAGTGCTTGTTACTCTTGACTTTTTCTTCTTCTCGTTAGTGACCTCATAGCCAGCACGGGTGTGGCATTCTGGAAAAGGAGCAGCCTATGGTAGGAAGGAAGTCAGCTGCCTTGGAACATATTTATCAGACAAAAATGAGTTTCTTAAACCCCATTTCTTTGCTTGAAATTTGACATGTATGCCTGTCACTTTGTTATTCTGAATGATGCAGCAATATGTTATGACTAGAATTTAGTATGCCGAGTCGTGAAAAGGCTTAATAGTTACTGTGGTAGCAGGACATGGATTTAAACTCTGAATTTGTTTCACAGAAATCAAGAATTGTATGCTTTGTTTTATCATGTAGTTGCATTTCACTCCTGTACTATGCCGTAGTCTCTGTTTCTAAGAATGGATTGAATCTCCAACTGTGTGGTTTTCCAATTATATTCATGCATGTCTATAATGGTTGAAAGTGCAATACTGTGGAATGAGGAATCTTCTAATCTTGATCCTAAGTGCGTTGTAATGGAAAATTGGTTGTGGTGTTCGAAATTCTCCTGATGATGCTAACCACAACCTCTGTATTATTATGGTCATCTATGATGGTCATCTTTAAGCTGACCAACCATATCATGCAATGCCACAAGGCCAGCAGCACACAATCCTCCAACTTGTCTCATCCCTCCACCTAAATTCTTCCTAAGCCTCTTTGCCTACATAAGATAACATGAATATTCTTAAACTTGCAAAATGCAACAGGCAAAAATTTATAACACTTCCCATAACATTGTCCAGAACTAATATCTTTTAATGAATTAATGCTGCATATAAAACGCAACAAACTTTCCCAGCTTATAATCCAGGGATCTATGACCACCAGGGTTTGAACCTGGGTCATTAACATTTAATATTTAAATTCTAAAACAAAGAAAAACTCACATAAACCAGGATATTTAAAAAAAAACCTCGCATCCTGCGCAAACCAGTAATGGCCTTATCTATTGTTACCTTGATAGGTTAGAATGTTGAAACACCAACCTTTGCAATTATCAAAAGATTGTGCATGCAATACAAACTATTCAATCTATAAACCAAGAGAGAGGCTCAATCTCCATGAATTTGTGAATCTGTGTGTGACCATCATTCATATTTAGTATATCAAAGAGGACAGAAGCCAATTTGTTCTTAAAGTTTGTGTTCACAATCATTGGACAATCTTAGAGAACGAAGTGCAGAAATGAGAAATCCCTTCTATAGCTCTGCAATCTATTGCAAAATATTACCAAAAAGTAAGCCTAGCATAGCACACCACTAAGTAGGATAGCTGCTAAATAGGTAGACTGAAGTTTAATTGATTATGTCGACTATCAGTAAATAATACACTACAAAAATTTTACTTACAATGAAAATGATCCCATACACCAATAAAATTCTAGAAATCGGCTTCTAGTGCCTGTCTTGACACTACACTACTACAATACTGATCAATTTTATGTGCACAGTAGACACCAGGAGGGTTAATGTGGGTTCATGTTTCTTATCCCCTGTAATGTTCTAGTGCCTGTTTTTCATTCCATTCCTGTTTCCAATTATATTTTCTATTTTTCACATTTGGGTAGGTCCCATTCAACCGAAGAGAAAATTCAAATTGAGAAGGGCTTCAAAGCAGCGGTGGCTGTGAAAATAGTTTTAAATCTGCAATAGTGAAAAGGAAAAAATGGTTGAATTTGAGAAGAGGGTGAGGCAATATGCGCAACAAGTTCAAGAAGGAACACAAGACCGTCGTCATGTGCTTAAATAATTTTCAAAGATGCTAGATCACCAGGTTGAAAAAAACTGTGCTATTTTTCCTAGAAAAGCAAGGACATCTTGCTAGCAGACTAACAGCTCTTGGAGAGAAGTGTGAATCACTGACACATCCAAATAATGTTGCTGAAGTGCATGCACTATGGGAAGCATACAGGGATTTGGGCCAAGACCTTTTGAAGTTGCTAAACTTTGTGGAGGTGAATGCCATTGGAGTGCGTAAAATATTGAAAAATTTTGACAAGCGTTTTGGTTACAGGTTCACAGACTACTATGTAACAACCCGGTCAAATCACCCTTACTCGCAGCTTCAGCAAGTCTTCAAGCATGTGGGCATAGGAGCTATTGTTGGGGCATTGTCTCGCAATATTACACGGTTTCAAAGTCATGGGGATAGCTACTTATCTATTTATGATCAGCCTATTTCAGCACTCTCACTTCAGGATCCAGTTATTGATGAAATAAAAGATGCAGTAGAGCGTCTTACAAACTCAAAAAATTTTATACGCTTTCTTGGGCAACATGCACTTATTATTGAAGAGGAGTTACCAAGGCCTTCCGAAGAGTATATTCAGGATCAAAGATATCATTTTGTTTCTCTTGTATTTAACTTAGTGAACACTTTCCTTTATATGGTGAACACATACATAATTGTCCCAACAACAGACAAATATTCAATGAGCCTAGGAGCTGCAGCAACACTCTGTGGAGTAATAATTGGGTCAATGGCAGTTGCATAGCTAGTTTCTTCAGTTTATTTCAGTGCATGGTCAAACAAGTCATATTTCAGGCCACTTGTTTTTAGCAGCATTGTTCTTTTCCTTGGTAATACATTGTAAGCAATGGCTTATGATGTGGATTCATTATCTATCTTACTGCTTGGACGCATTCTTTGTGGTTTAGTTTCTGCAAGAGCTGTAAATAGACGCTACATCAGTGACTGTGTACCATTGAAAACATGCTTAAAGGCCTCTGCTGCATTTGTAAGTGCCAGTGCACTAGGAATGGTTGCTGGACCTGCTTTTGCTGGAGTCCTCCAGATTAACAAGTCATTTTTTGGTGTCACTCTTAATGAAAATACACTACCTGGATGGGTCATGGCAGCAGCATGGTTTGTATATATTTTGTGGCTTTCAGTGTCATTTAAAGAACCTTCACACGAGGATGAAGAAGATCACTCTGGTGAGGCTAGCAGTGGAGGACAAGCAGAAGAAGATGGATTTACAAAAGGATAATAGTCTGTTTTATTGATTTTTTCCAAATGCAAGATCATAGGATGCACAGAAGAAGAGATAGACACCAGCAAACAGTTCCAAGACGTGGAGTCTGTAAAAAGGAAAATCAATTAGCTTAGTGTTGTCTTCTTTGTTCATCAACAATCTGTTCATGAAAATAATTTGTACAAAGGTGCTACTATAAATTTCATTGTCCTTTTCTCCTATTTTTGGCATTTGAAAGCATGCATGTTTGACAATATTGGGAGCCATGTGTCTCTGTTTAGGTGAGAAAATAGCTCGAGAAATATTTATAAGCAAGAAAAACACAAGTAATATTTACTTTCTTGGTATTGTACAGGTAGTATTTTCTTTCTTATCTAATCACCATTTTCATGGCCAATCTTGTAACAACTATGATCCCATGATCTGTAAAATATTAGTATTATCCCATTATGTTCTCCCAAGCTCCTGCCAAATCTCCACGTGGGCTCTAGTTATGTTCCAATTTCACGTTCTACTTTCTTTCACATGGGTGGTATGTACACACCCATATCACTACATGTGTGAGAACTGTGTGGCTCCTGGTATTTTCATTTCAAGGCACTCTTAGGATTTGAAATAAACAATCATCAAGGAAAAACAATTGTCTGTTTATCTTCACATGAAAATTCTATCATCCATGGACTTAGTTCCTTTTTTATCTCGAGTTAGCACTGCAATTCCTTAGCAGAAAAAGAATATAAATACAATGTTTGTCTTCTCCTATGGGGAACTCCCTTTACTAATACTTACTCATTCAAAGGGAAGCATCCTCGTTCATGTTGATTCAGAAGGAAAATGTCAAATGGAAAGAGAGCAGAGAGAACCATTATTCCCTCGATTCTTAGTTTGAAACTAGATCATCCTGACATGCAGTGAAAGTGGCTGTCATGTAGAGCATATGTGCTAGTTATCTGTTTGCTAATGATCATTATGCTCTCCCAGCTGATCTCTTTGTAAAATTACAATAGCTAAATTAGATTTAAGACGATTTCCATCTCTGTAAATTGTTCTTGATGAATTAGATTGTTTCCACACTATGTTTACATTGCATTAGATTACGATATGAAACCATTTAATTGGACAATTAGAAATGAACCCTACGAAATCCATCCACTTATTTTTCGATCTATAGAGCTGGATATTAAGTAATTTGATCTGGGACTCCCCTATTGTGATGCTACGTGTGTCAAGGTTGCAGTTGAGAGTGTAGAGGCCACATTGAATCCTATATTTCTCCCTGCCCCTCCCAAGATTTTTATTAGTGAGCAAATATAATTTAGTTTTCATAATGAACCTCAACCTTCAGAGATCTGGAATTTTAAACCTGATGAGGACAAGGTTACAGATTAGAGTGCAGAAGCCACATTGAAGAAAACCTATATTTCTCCCTGCCTTCGCCGAGATTTTGACTAGTGAGCAAATATAATTTAGTTTTTCATAGTGAAACTGAACCACTAAATTAAGAAATCTTGGGATTTCAAATCTGAAAAAGACGTTATTATTAAAAGTTTAACTAGTTTTTTGGGATAGAAAAGATGTGTACTCAAACCAATTGGGCCACATACAACACAGACACAGAGATATACCCATATATAGAACACAACTTCACACAGTACAGAGACATATATAGAGACATACCCACTTACAACAACCAATTTCTACAGTGCAGAGACATACCCGCACACAGCGTAGAGATACAGAGGAGCAAGTACTGAGGTTAGATGATCCAATGAAAATTTTAACAGGGACACCAACACTTGTAAACTCCAAATCTACACTAGCGTATTTAGAAAGCTGCCTTTAATATTGGAATCTGAATAATGCCCCTGTGAAGCAGGTCTCAAGAAACTCCCAATATAGTACTAACATGAGAAAATCTGTTGCCAAAACCCTTCTAACCAGTGTTCTGCATACCAGCTGCTATGCCCTTCATGGTTAGAATCAATTAATCGTCCAGACCTGGTGGCATACTCACTCATTGGATTCAATTGACCAATTCAGCTGCTGGTTTGGTTGAACTTTCCTTCGACAAAAGAGGGCTTGATATGGAAATGTTTCTAGTTATCCCAATGCTCTTACTTCCTATTTTAATGCGAGCTCTATCCCTTACGGCCCTATCCTCTTCGACCCTCTCCTCTTCGGCCCCTCCTCTATAGCTGTAATGGGTTAAAGGTTTATTTCCATCTATCCACTGCGACCCATCTCTTATGTGCCATCTATCCACTGTCTAATAGTCCCCTGTGTGCCATCTATCCACTGTGACCCCTCTCCTCTCTTTCTTTCACTGGTGCTGTCGCGAGGTTTGTTTGTGGCCGCGGGGTTGTAATTTGTGTTTTTTGTTTTTTGTGGCGGGGAGAGGCATAACATTGTTTCATCTTGTGATAAATAGTGCGTCGTCGCTTAACCAACGGTTCCTCCGTCGCTTAAGTGACGCTTCCAAAATTTGAACATTCACACATCAACACGAACTTTGAACATTCACAAATCAAATAGTCGTTGCTTTGAACATTCACAAATCAAATAGCCGTCGCTTAACCGATGCTTGTGGCCACATTTGCAAAAAAAAATGTATCCTTTTGATTTTTGGTAAGTTTAACAAGATAAATCCACGCGCCGTCAGAAGTAACCGTCGGATTTTGGATCGAAATGTAGTAGTGAAACAACTTTAGTTCGGAGGGTAAGATGTAAAGACTTCCGTAACGGCGGAAAGCCACAACCTAGATCCAACTGCAGTGATAAGCAAGGTGGAAAAAATAACGATCGGACATTAGAGGGCTCTTAGGATTGGATGATGAAAGCCAACTTTTCTCCGTAACAATGGAAGTTCGAACCGCGGATTCATCCGCAACTGCGGGACCTAAAGACTTAAAACGTTAAAGGGCTAATGGGAAAAGAAGCAGCTTTCCTTCCGCAACGACGGAAGAAAGAAACGATAAAGCTTCTGATTCAAAACCAATATTCCGCCGAGGCAAAACACATACATCGGAAAGAACGCTGAAAATCAAACCCCAAACTCATCCACAACGGCGGAGGCCAAATGCAAAGATCCATCTGCAACGGCATACAAGGATATAACCACACCTTCCAACGTAAAACCAAAAGTCATCCGCAATGGTGGAAAAAGAAAAGGCAAAAACCTCCGCAACGATGGGAATGTCAATTAAACAAACTTCCGATTCAGATTGGCCTCAACGGTATTCAAATATAACGATAAGGCTTGATAAAAAAGGGAAATTTTCCAGCGTTAGAGGGAGATGTAAAGAGGTGGTAAAACAAATCAGCATAATAAACCCTTTCTGAAAGCTTCCTGACCAAATCAAAGTATAAAATCAAGCTAGCCCAAGCGAAAGGAGGGTCCTAAATTTTTTTGGAATTTTGGGAAATTGTTGCAGCTGCAACAATTGGTGACTACCTGGGGAACCCCAGATCTCTGAATTAACTCCTTCCCAGTGCAAGACTGTCTGAATAAAAATGAAATCTTCTAGATGCTTGTATTCCTAAGCAATCCAAATAATGCATTTAAATTATTTAAAGAAGTCCATTATTTTGGGAGATGGTAACATCAGAAGTATTGCAAGCCTGAATAACTCTTTTCAGGCCAACTAAGTGAGGTTTATTTTTCCTGTCCTCGTGTATTTTACAGCTTGGACACCACAGGATTGTAACAGAGTGTAAACAGTATTATCCTTTTGTTCCTCATTCCCATGCCAACTGCACTGTTTTGCCTTTTGAACTTTAGTTCTTTCGATATGAGTCCTCCTGCAGGCCTTTCTTACTGAATTTTAATTCAAGATCCTCTATCCCATAGTGTCCTTTTGTGTGAACAATGTACTTCATATTTAAGTTCACAGACAGAGATGATCTTGTGGCCGTTTAGTACTTCATGCTTTGATATTTTGCTTTGATATGTATTGTTTTCTTTAAGGAGTTTTGACTCTTGATAGCTTATTGCTTTTTTGAATACATGACATGGGATCATTTATGTATGATATACTATTTTAATCTGCTTCCTTTCCATGAGTCTTTTGCTGACACCCCCTTGGGTATTTAAGATGTGAAATGGATGGAGCCTCTAAATAGTATTCCAGACCTCTTTTACTTCTGAGTTATTTACAGGGGTTAAGTAAGACTTCAATGAATGCATTGCCAGTTAGGAACACTGCTACTAGAATACATTCTATACTTTAAAGCACAGTCTTTTGCTCAAGATTTAAGTTAATAAAGAACCCTGATGTTTCCATTGCAACCAAAAGTTTGCCTCTTTATTCAAAACCAAACGAAATGCTAGCAAAGCAACAATGGAAAACATCATCAAATCCAATAATCAAACAGAAAACGTCAAAGCATTAAAGAACTCAAAATCATTTTTTTATGTACAAAGCAAAAGGAAAGAAAAATTATTGCCCACTCCTAAAAATATTTTAATCATGGGGAGTTAAGTGGTGGGCTGAATAATAGAGATGAGTTGTCTAACCATGGTTTAGCTGGGCTAGTTTTGAAACTGAACCCATGCCTACTATTCTGAAATCATTTCTTACAGCTTGAAGAAGTTGAAGGAGCTCAGGATGAACGTCATTCATAGACCTGGCCTTTCTTGGAGTAAGATGTCTTAACTCAAACTCAGTCAGATAATTTCCTAGGACAGAATCAGTAGATTCATTTCCCTCTCCTAGCTTAGTGACATTGTGCTTCATGTAGGGCTCTCTTAATATCTTAATCAGGTTTGGGCTGCCCTTCTGAGGTAACCACAAGTGAGACCAATCTAAAGCAAAGTACCCATTTAGTCTTGCTATCCAATCTCGGTTCAGGATCATTCCATAACCATCGGGTATGTTTGCTACTACGATGTCAATGTAATGACATATCCTTTTATTTGCAGACAATCGAATCAGAACGTTCTCCATCTCCCCTACTACTTTGACACTAGTTTTGTCAAGTTGAGTGACATCCCAAATAGTAGGTTTTAGCTTCCCATTAAGTTTTTTTCAAACTACCAGAGGCATAACATTCATGGATGATCCAGAGTCCACCAAACAATTATGCACCTTATGATTTAAAATTTCAAGAGTCACAAGGAAAGGTGGAGCACTAGTTTTCCTTGTCCTAGCTAATTCGATCTTTTCTTCCACAGGTTTATTTTTTGTAGGCGTATCCTCTTTAAGTTTGCCAGCTTTTCTTTCCTCATCATCTTCCATAGGTTTGGTAGGTTCAACGAGTGGCTTTGTTTCCTATTTGCAAGTATTGGCTTTAGGCATATCATCTTTAGCATTCACATCTTCCTGCCTCTTGACTTTCTCTTGCAATTATTTAACCTTTAGAAGTATTGCATTGTCCTTAATTGCTAGGTTCTTATCTTTTGTGGCTGTAGGCGTATATTGAGACTTGAGAGCATTTTCTTCTGTGTTAAACAATGAAACCCCATTCTATAAGAACATTGTATCATCATCTTGCTTCTCTATGGTCTGTTCTTTTCCTCCTTTTTCACCACTGTCTTCAGTCAATTTGGGGTTCAACAACTTATTCATTACCAAAGACATTGAATTCAACCATTGAGGGCACTTCTTCTCAGAGTGAGGTTGCTGGTGAAATGTACATAAATTATCCTCCCCTATTTATGTTATATTTATTGAGTCTAACTTTGGGGAAGGGATTTTCCATTGGTTGTTATCCTCTCTTTTCGGGTAATGGGGCTCATAAGTTTTCTGAATGTCCCTTCCTTTTTCTAGATCAATTATTTGGTTGGATAACATCTGCATCATTTTCAGCATTCCCTGATAATCTAATGAGTGATCCTCTTTATGTTTAGACAGCGGTAAAGCTCTTTTATCTTTAGTTTCCTTTCCAGATGGGTCCGGATAATCTTCTACACTTTCCCTCTTAGTCTCTACTCTTTCGGCCTCTTCATAAGTTTCTACCAATGTAGGTTTGGCCTCCATCTTGGAAAACATGGACAACTCAGGTCCTAGGGCTGAGGTAAAATACTCAATTAAGACCTTGTCTGAAGGTCTGTCAGTTTCAGAAAAGTTCTTTAGGTATATTGAAAATCATTGAGTGAAACTACATACTTTCTCATTCTTCTCTTTTCTTAACAAACCAAGACCTTTCATTAATGAGGCATGTGTTTTTTGGGTGGTGTATTTACTTCTGAAAACCTTCTTGAAGGTGTCCCAATCAGGAATTGAATTTGTAGGGACACTGAAATACCAGGATGTTGTTGCTCCTTTCAGGGTGTGAGGGAAAAGTCTACAGAACACATCTTCATGCTCCCTAGCCCTTAGCCCTTCTAATTCTAGATAAAAGCTTTGCAGGTGGTCGTCTATAGCAATTATTTCTTCGGGGTCAAACTTAGGCAACGGCTTGTCAAAGGCTTGGGGTAGGTTATGCAAAGGCGGTGTGAGGTTCAAAGGAGACCTTGCTCTCCATGCTGGTAATGGGTTGGGCTGATTTATATTGATTCCAGCCATAGGCACAGCTACAAGAACAAGATTCTGAGAAAAGAACAACACAGGATGAGAACAGGCTTTCTTGCTTCAAAGGTATAACCAAAACTTGTGAGTACTTGGGTCAGGTTACAAGATTCAAAACATCTGTTGGTAAGGTAGTCTTAGGAAAAAAAACTTTCCATGGCCAGCCATACACTGGCGACCCTCCTTCTAGCACCAATTCTGTTGGGGCCTAGAAATTCATAGGTGACAACAGTAAGGGATTCTCCCCAATCAATGTTCCCAACTAGCGCATTGATTGTTTGGTATAGGGAATCCGTCCGGTTTATGGTCCGGCTACTGTATGTCAAGTAACAAAACAAAGGCTTTACGGGTTGCGGCACGGTCCACCGAGTTTTTGTATTTTTTGACTTAATGTATGGAATGCAAAGGCCTAATTAACAATCTAGGATGATGAGGATGTGGGGGAGCGTCACAATGTGATGCGCAGGTTCTTACCTCTCGTCTTAGGCTCACAAGCATCTGCATCACATATGCAAGAATGAAACAAACTAACTATCCATCTAACTACCTCTCTATCCACCTATCCCCGGGGAGCCAGAGTATGATTTATTTATGAGTAATGCGGATTATTCATGTATTATAAACAGAAATTACAGGTAGCTGATATTTTTCTCTACAACACAAGAAAGATTAAAGATATTTCAACAATCAGATAGCCAACTGTTTCATAAGCAGCATACATTACTCATAGTGGAAATCTTCATTAAATAAACCAGAAAACATTCATACAAGAACATAGGTTCAATGAGTTAGAACGGTCTCACAGTTAATGGACATAAAGCTGAAAACGAAATAGTTCCTCTTCAACAAATCCATAGCACAACATTTGAAAATTCCACTAAGCTTTCTCCAATCGGCAAACTGTAATTTTCTATTGCAAAAGGAAATAGTTCTTCTTATAATATGTCTTCACCAGTCTCACGGGGAAAAAGCCCCTCCCTCCTTCTAAGTCTTTTACATTTATACAAAAAGGGTAAGACTGTTGGGCTGCCCAAAGTGACCTTTGGGCTTCCCAACCTCTCGTCTCCCAATGTTCTATTTTTATTAAATGATTTACAAAATAGTTACAAAATACAAAGTTGACTAATCCCTCACGAGGAGGGCCCCACTTGGCTGTCTAGAAACTTCCTCCATGCCGTAGCTTCAGTAGCGATGCCTTCAAAGGCACAAGGCTCCAAAAACTAAATATTTATCTCAAACTTCTCAGCTTGTTTCTTGATAGCCTCGACCCTGGATGTACTCAATCGAAACTGATCTTCTAGAATCTATATACTGACAGCTGGATGATCTACTTCACTTCTCAAGATTAGATCATCCAGGGCTTTGATATCCTGCACCTTAGCTTCTTCCTCCTGGAATCTCCTCTGCAATAGCTCCACAAAGGCATTGCGATCTGGGAAAGCTTCCAACCTCTCTTCAGCTACAATCTGGCACCGGTTCTATGTAATGAGAAGTCTTCTGAAAAACTCGGTGCACAATCCCTTTGTCTTTTTTACTACCTTCTTGAAGTCTTCAGCGGTGTTAATAGCAAACTCCACTAGGTTATAGTCCCGCTTGAGGGCCTGCTGGTCTTTCAAAGGTAGATCCGCTAGGGTTTGTTCGTTGTTCTGCAACCTTGCCATTCTTGTAGTTAAGACCTCTAGAACGTCGTAGGATCTGTCCACAAAGTAGGATGCAGCTTCCAGGATCTCCCCCAATCGACCGTCGATTTGCAGCACTCTACATATTTCTTTTTCAACAGCAGTCTGCAACTGCATCATCTTGGTTTTCTGGGTCAATACATGCTCCTTGAAAGGCTAGAGGTTAACCTACTATTCTCTTTCCATTTCCAAAGCAGCGGTCAAAGAAGAGATCTGCTCCTGATGTTCCTTTCTCAGTTCTGGTCTGGTGGCAACTTTCATGAGAGAAGATTTCTCTATGTTAGCATAGATGGATTCTTCTTTGAGGCCCATGTTGGGAACCTCCCTGTAGGAAATCAATTTATATATTTCACCCCATTTGTACTTAGGCTCAACACAAGAAACACATTGAGTGTCTTCATATATGTATTCAGTCTTCGTGACGAACTCTACTTCTGGCTCTTCTTCGACCACAGGGCCTTCTTCTTTTGTCTGTTGGACATTGTGAGTTCTTCCTGCCATGTATAACATTGTGACATTAAGCAATTCAAGTTGTAGACATTCACAAGACACTGTGCAACATTTTATTCTTTCTATGTGTACCATGACAGCAACTAGTCCATGAAGCTAGCATACAAGCCCTTTGGGCTGAATAATCAAGCTAGTATGCATTACTGTGGAATGTGCCATTTTCCCTATGTCAAATATGATAGTGATCAGTGCAACAAATGCATGCATTGTACAGCTCTAAAATGCCCTGACTATCAGAACTACTGAACCCAATGTGCAGTATTCTATGACCTTATCTATATCTAGCATGAAGCAAACTCAGTCCTGTGCAATAAAATGAGCAATCTACTACTGTTGCATGATACTAAACAATTTATCAATCATATTTGAGCTAGCATAAAATCTACATCACTACGTAATGTGTCGTTTCTCCCAAGATAGCAATCCATGAAACAAATGCATGTATATCAAATGCAAGGTGCAGCGATTTGGTATATTGCATAGAAAACGGAGAAGAGGGTTGAATGCATCAAGATTGTGCTAGTCACCTATGTTTTCCAACACCAAACATTTTAACAATATATCCCAGCAGACATAAAACTGAGGAAGAGTCATGCGGTTTGCGGAAAAATAGTGACATTAACTCAACTACACATTTCGTTCTCTGCGGGTATATTATCACTTTTCTGCACACGACGCTTCTATCAAAACCACTACCCCTGTTATTTTCAGTTAACAAACTACAACAGCGGCATATCCCATTTAACCATCTAGGGTTTCAGACGACTGAACCCAAAAGAGCTGCGCGGAGCTGCACAAGCAACAAGGCTGGGATTCAAGACCACGGGAAACATAAAATTCGACCGAAAAAGGGAACCATCAAATGCCACAGGAAAAACCCCCACCAAACCTTCCTCTGCACTTCATCATCACATATGAGGAAGCTAGGTGCAGGCGGCGTAACGGCCGCCTGCACCACCTCCATCGAGTATGTGCACGGTCGCACACCAACGGCCGCGGGCCAAAATAATTATTTTGTAGGTTAAAAACCGCCCCCAACTGCAAAAAAGATTCCTCAATACATGGGTGCTATCACAAGGCGGACAAAGGAACAATTGCAGCAAAACCTAACCACAGGTAAAACCCCCATACGCATGTAAATGGGGTTAAGGGGACACAACCCTAGTAAAACACCCAACCACAGCAAACATCACCAAAAACTTTGAACAAAACGAGGTAGGGAAACAATGGGCCTACCTGGAAGAGACGCGTAACTGACAGGGCGAAAGCAGTCGGGCTTCCTCAACTGCCACCTGGGTGCGAGTACCAGCACGGTGGTCCACGAGCTTCGAGGGGTCGACAACGCAGGATGATCATGACAGTTCGAGCAAAACAAAAGAATAGAATAATCCAACTCACTTATCCCCATATATACAAATGGTTCGTACGTGTGACGGGTTTTAAATCGGATGGGAAACAACTTTGGGTCGGAGCGTAAAATGTAAAGACTTCCGCAACGCCGAAAAGCCACAACCTAGATCCGACCGCAACGATAAGCAAGGCAGAAAAAATAACGATCGGATGTCAGAGGGCTCTTAGGATCGGATGATGAAAGCCAAATTTTCTCCGTAATAGCGGAAGGTCGAACCGCGGATTCATCCGCAACTGCGGGACCCAAAGACTTAAACCGTTAAAGGACTGATGGGAAAAGAAGCAGCTTTCCTTCTGCAACAGCAGAAGAAAGAAATGATAAAGCTTTTGATTCAAAAGAAATATTCTGCCGAGGAAAAACACATACATCGGAAAGAACGCTTAAAATCAAACCCCAAACTCATCCGCAATGGCGGAGGCCAAATGCAAAGATCCGTCTGCAATAGCGGACAAACAAATAACCACACCTTCCGACGTAAAACCAAAAGTCATCAGCAATGGCGGAAAAAGAAAAGGCAAAAACCTCCGCAACGGCAGGAATGTCAATTAAACAAATTTCTGATTCAGAGTGGCTTCAAAGGTATTCAAATATAATGATTGTAGAAATTATGACCAGCAATAGATTAATTTCACTCACAACAAATTACAATTGATCATGCAAATTGTCAACAATGGAGATTGAATATGGAGCTGTAACACAAAATTATATTAACTCAGTGTACAATAGCCAACCCTGTAATATCATAGGTTGCTGAATATATAGAATACATCAATAGGTCGANCCCAGCAACAAGGCTTAGTCACCCTTTTACATACTGCAAGTCCATATGAAACAAGGAAAGAGGCAAAACCAACTTGGAAAAATCCTCCCTTAAACATGGACTGTAAAACAAAATTGTAGAATCTTGTCTCTACTCATGCTTTGACAACATGATCAGCAATCCGCAGCAGTGATTTGAGATTGCTGAAGGTATTCTCACAAAATGCTTTGGTGAATATATCAGCTACTTGTTCTGAAGATGAACAGAAGAGTAGGTGAATGGTGCCATCATGCACAAGCTCTCTGATGTAGTGCATGTGAATCTCAATGTGTCTGGTTCTCTGCTTCTGAACTGGATCTTTGCAGATTCGAATGGTACTCTGGTTATCATAGTAGATGGTAGTTGAGTACTCAGGTTCGAAACCACACTCTCCAAGTAAACCCTGCAACCATAAACACTGAGTTGCTGCATTGACAACTCCTATGTACTCCGCTTCTGTAGATGAGAGTGCAATGGAACTCTGTTTCTTGCTTGACCAGCTGATTGGCCCTTTTGCAAGCATGAACACATAACCTGAAGTGGACTTCCTATCTGTTCTATCACCTGCCCAATCACTGTCAGTAAAACCAATTAACTCAAGGTCAGAATTGGCTTTATAGAAAATCCCATGTGTCCTTGTTCCCTGAACAAAGCTAAGGATCCTCTTGGCTGCTTTCCAATGGATCTCATGGGGCTGATCCATGAATCTAGAAGCAACACTGAATTCATAACAAATATCAGGTCGCGTATGTGTCAAATACAATAAACATCCAATCAACTGTCTATACAAAGTGTTGTTTACCATCGGTGGAGAATCATCTTCCTCCAGCTTCACTCCTGAAAGGA
>LPNX010237326.1:144789-304168 GCA_001517045.1 Pseudotsuga menziesii
ACTAATGGACATATGAGGAAATGGGCCAGAAACATCACTGTAAATCAGCTCGAGGGGTGCAGAGGTTCTCTCATGGCTGGCTTTCTCAAATTTGTGCTCTGGGTGTTTTCCTAGGATACAGCCTTGGCAAACTCCTTTGGAAAATTTTATCTTGGGCAACCCTATGACCATATCTTTCTCACTAAGATCAGATAAATAATTGTAATTTAAATGGCCAAATCTTTCATGCCACAGCTTGCTAGCTTCATTAGCATGGATAAGAAGAGAAGAGGGGTTTGAGTAAGGCAAGAAGTGTGAAAACATGTATACCTTTTGGGCATGATTCGCTACTCCTTTTGCAATGATTCTTCCACTTGATATTTCTGTGATCTCAACTTCATCTGGTGAGAATGTGACTTTATTAGGAGACCCATTGTGGGTCATCTGGTACACTGATAGAAGGTTGGAGGCGAGACCAGGGACATACAGCACATTGTTGAAGTTACCATGATCAAGTTCTATCCTTCCTTTGCCTTTACTTTCAGTGAGAGAGTCATCTCCCATTACAATATATGGTCCTTTCGACATATCCAGTGAGGAGAAGGCCTCCTTAGTCGAAACCATGTGTCTTGAAGCTCCAGAATCTATGATAAAACTGGGTGAGCATGATGTGCCATCAACTAGAGCATGAACTCTCTCTCTGTCATCGGAACTTGATCCTCCTTCTCTCTTCTTTGAGCCTTCTGGAAGGGAGATGCCATTCTTCTCCAAGAGATTGGTCAGCATATGAATCTACTTTTTCATACAAGAGCTTTCAGTGTGATTTCCCTTCGAACAGTATGAGCACTTGTTCATATCACCTTTGTTTTTATTCTTCTGGGTATTTTTCTTGGGACCTTGTTGATCCTTCAGAGACTGCTTCTTGTCTCTTCTTTTCTCAGGTGGCTTTTTAGCTTTCTTTTTGCTTTTAGAATCCACCTTCGAATCTCCAGCAACCATAGCTTGGTCTTTGGAAGGTTTGATGGTGCCCATCATCACCAGCTTGTCTTGTTCTTGTGTGAGAGATTCCATGAAATCTGCAAGGCTAGGCATCTTCCAGGCTCGAGCTGTGAGTTTTGTGGCATAGAAGGTCAAAAAAAAGACTGAGTATTCAGGTCCTAGCTTCGAGAGGATGGCCAATATGAGCTTCTCATCTTTCTTTTCAATACCACACTGCTTCAGCTGCAAAACTAGTGCTTTGAACTTGGAGAAATATAGCTACAGGGATTCAAAGATGTTGGGACTCAAAGAAATCAGCTCATTTTCGATCTGATGTCCCCTCATCTCATCTGTCTTTCCAAAAATCTCAGACATATTCTCCCATACTTGATCCAGTGAAGTTAATCCATCGAGATGGAAAAGGAGGTCTCGGGAAATACTGAGACATAGGAGGCCATAAGCCTCATCTCTCCGATTGTGCCATTTGATCTTCTCTGCAGCTGCATTGGGCTTTGCTTCTGTTGCCATAGTCACCCTGTAGAGGCCTTTTTCTCTCAACAAGATCTCCATCTCTGCTTTCCATTCAAAATAGTTGAAGGGAGTGGATAGTTTTCTGTGAATCCATAGCTTTAGAAAATCTGTCCCGGCTGTCAATAGAAGGCTCCTAGTCTTGATGTCGAACCTGCAAAACAATTTTTGAAGGAGAGTAATAACCTACAATGGCTCTGATATCATGTAGAAATTCTGACCAGGAATAGATTAATTTCACTCACAACAAATTACAATTGATCATGCAAATTGTCAACAATGGAGACTGAATATGGAGCTGTAACACAAAATTATATTAACTCAGTGTACAATAGCCAACCCTATAATATCATAGGTTTCTGAATATATAGAATACATCAATAGTTTGAATGCATAAGGAGGCATCCAAAGCTAGCATAAAGCAGGCTTACCCAAAATAGGCAAATCCCCCATAGGTGTAAAAAGTTGATCCCAAATCTGTCATGAGGCTCACGAATTGTCAAGGGCGCATGGGTAAGCTAATGAGTGGTGGAATGGCAGCTCATACATGCTTTTTCATTGGAGGAAAGAGTGGAGGAGGAAGATGCAACAAAGCTGATTCACCTCACCTAGTCTTGCTTTCCTATGTGCCTTAAAACACTGAAAAAGCAGGGAATAAAGCAGAAAAAGTAGAAGGGCGCCTAGGAGGCTAGGAATAAAGCAGATTTGATTCCTAAGGCTTTCCCAAGTGCTACATGAGTCAAAGATGGCAAGTTTTACCTCTATGGATAGGCAATTGGCAACTTGCACATGGTGGGACTCATGGACTAGGCAAATAACACAAAAATAAATGAATTAATGTCTAAGTGGGTAAATACTATGGGTTGATTATTCTAACAACGATAAGGCTTGATAAAAAAGGGAAATTTTCCAGCGTTAGAGGAAGATATAAACAGGTTCTAAAACAAATCAGCATAAGAAACCCTTTCTGAAAGCTTCTTGACCGAATCAAAGCGTAAAATCAAGCTAGCCCAAGCGAAAGGAGGGTCCTAAAATATTTTGGAATTTTGGGAAATTGTTGCAAATGCAACAGTACCCTATCAAATAAAATAGTGTAATCCTTTTTAAATAAGCATTGATTTTATTTGGCTTATTACTCAAAGAGGCAGATGATCGTGCAATCAATGGTGTTATGACACAAATATGAAGTAAAATCCACACCTAAAAATCAATCCAAATTCATTGTGTCGAATGAAAAATAGGGTATGCTACTACGTGAAATGCAAAATTTTCTTCAAATGACAAATGCAATCCTTCCTATATGAAATCATGACTAATACTTTTCTAAGCAAACCTAGTGCAATTACCATGCAAGATGCAAAGGGCAATGATGCATAATGATGCAAAGAAGCAAATATTTTTGAATTTTTTGAATAAAAATGAGATAATAAAGCAAAAGAATGAATCTACCACCCCCAGACTCTGCAAGCACTATCAAACAACACCCAAGCAAAGCATTAAGGTAAAAGAGACCTAACGCACTAATCCCAAAACAAAAAATCAAAAATGTAATGACAAGAACATTCTTAAAAAAAAATTACCCTAAAAGGTGTCTCTGGTTAGAAACAGAGGTGTATACAAACTCTGGAAGCATCTAAGGAGACTCAACAATCATCAGAACTCACCCAGCAACACTCTATCTTCCTCTATAAGGAAAAACTCGGGGCATACATGACTGTGTGCAGAAAACCCACGTATATACACAGAAATATCAGTCAAAACAACATGTAAACGTGACTGTGAGGCAAAAACTCACGTATAGGAAGAAAAAGATATAAAAATGAAGGTAAACAGATAAGCTGAGACAAAATTCACACCTATCAGACACTGCTAGGAAAACATGCCCCCAGACCCAACTCATAAACAAAGAAATGAGAGCAATTCAAGAACATTGAATGCTGATAAAAAACCCCAAAGGCAAAATGACTAGGAACTCCCCAGCGGAGTTGCCAATTTTGTTACAGAGAGAAATTCCTATGGCTTGGGGTACCACAATAGACAACTTGACTCTAGAAATCAATCCTTTCCTATATGCAAGAGAAACCAAATATCTAACACTAAAGGATCTCAATTCGTACCTTATTCTAGACGGTTGATGTAGATCTTCGTTGAGCTTTCCAACTCCATCTTGTATTGATAAATTTATATCTCAACACTTAGAAAACAAGACAAGATTGCTATATATAATCATGTTAGAGCTACTGTAGCATATATAATCAATAACATATAAGAATTTAAAAACATCCATGGATAAAACACTCATTTAAATACACAATACTGGACAGGAAAAGATATTCCTATTAATATAAAACATAGATTACAATAGTGACCACCTCTGTCGGCATGTCTGCGAATTGGAGAAACTGAGTCCCCCACTTGGGCCTCCACCACTTCAATTCTCCATCTCTTGATAGCAAGCTCACAAGCAAAAGGCAATCTTGGGAACAACACAAAAGTGATGTAAGGGACAAAGGGATGTAGACTCAAGTATAAGTTCTGGCAACAATGGACTATAGTTTTCTTTCTCTTCAATTCCTCACGCCTTCAATGTATCCAAAGGGTTCCTTATATAGCTCTTCAATGGGGTAATGGAAGGTCGAATCCAAGCGATATCAAGGCATATGGAAGGCCAACAGACAAGTGATTCGGATCACCATCAAAGAAAACTCCAAAAGAATTTGGCCTTTTGCACACATCCTGATGTACACGGTTTTAGGGGTCAAACCTACGTATATATGTGAGAAAGGGATTAAAAGCCACGTATGGAAATTATTGCATTTTTTAGGGATGATATTAGAAACATCAAAGGTACAAAAATGGTCCATGGGGTCTAAGGAGTCTGTAGAGGGATAGGGAAGGCCATAAAAGGGTGATTCACCATGTGTGGTAAAATCAGCTATAACACCCGTGTTTAGATAACATGGGATCTATTGTACCTACAACAAATGGCGACAGGATGGGAAGATCCAGTTATCTCTTTAAAATAACAACCCTTTTCATAGATAAAAATGTCAGTAAATAAATGATTAGCCTAATATTACAAAAAATATTCATATAACAATGCAACCAACAAAATAATTATCAAATGGTGATTCATACATTCCCATCCATGGTCAAATTAGAGGTAATGCATTTCTGATTCAGAAGACATGAAGGATGAGGATCTCTTGCACTGAGGCAAGAATCTATGAAAACAGTTTGAGTTGAACCTGAATTCAGACTCTAAAAACTATATATTTCCATGCATAAGCCACTGATATTCTTTTATTAACTTTTTTTTTGAAGAATAAATACCTTATTTACATAAGACCACTGCCCCAAATTTTGGTGATCAGTGCCACTCACAAACTTGATCTGGAAACTGAACAGGCCATCTCGGTAAGGATACCTCTTATCTTCCAGCTATGAGACTGAAAGCAACTATCATTGCATGTGAACCATCTAATGACAATTCCAGTCCAAATCAAGTTCATGATCATAGTAAGGCTGGATTTTGATAACACCCCATTTTCCTTTTGTGTACAATAATTGTCTTTATAGAAACAATAAGAATTTTATCTGCATACGGGCTAAAAGACACTACCATGGCTTGGTATCCACAAAACGATACCGTTACTCACCAATGCTTTGCATATCGTGAATGAACCGACCTGTGATAGCATCTTTCATCTTTCAGCAAAACTAAAAGCACTGAAATCCATCGCCCAAGTTACATGGCAAAGATATCATTCCACTAAGCACCTATGAACCTAATGGGATGGCTCGTGATGAGACCCCCAATCTTGCAGTACATAATTATTTTTCAGCATGGCTATGATAGAAATCGGAGTAGATAAGGCCAACGAGGTTGTAAAAGTACGCTGGTGCACTAATGAGACCTAAGACAAGGAACACCACTTACCTTCCTGAACATCATCACCTGAATAAAGCATATGTAAGATATTGACTAGGATAAGGGGATGTAGTAATCTAGATTCTTGAAATTACCTATTTCCATTCATATACAAAACACATCCTGACACAAGTTAAAAATGTTTAAAATTGACAATATATTTAGGGTTCAGAGCAATGAATATTGAGAGAAACTGATTACCTGCCATTACCAAACGTGTAGAGATTATTAGAAAACTTTCTAACATCAAGCATGAATTCAAAAGAAGAAAAAAAACAAAATAACACATCATTCCTATGTACAGGCCTCATGAAAGTTTTCAGAAAAAATATTTTTTAAGCAGAAAAACATTCATTGGGTAGGGATCGATGACTCCCTTCTGTGTTTGTAACCGAACAGTTCTAGGACCAATATTTTCTGTAATAATGAAAGGTCCCATCCAAAGGAATTGGAACTTGGTGTACTCCTTATTGTCTTTGTGTTGTTTATCCCACCTTAACACTAAATCTGCTCCTGATAAATCTGTGTCAGAGGAGGACTTGTCATCGAACCATTTTTTTACCAACTATTGATGTTGATAGAACTTGTCCTTGGTTATTTCCCTATCTTCCTCTAATTTAAGCATAGCATCAATCCTCTTGGATGGATAGGAAAAACTGTAACGAGGGGATGGTGATATTAAGTGGAAAGACGAATTCCTTTCCATATACCAGATAGTAACGGGAGTTACCCATGGCTGCCTTTGGGAATTCAGTCTACCCAAAGAGCATTATAGAGCTAGGTATGCCAATTTTTTTTATGGGAGGCCACTGTCTTTTTCAGGATTTTTATTAGGTTTTTGTTGGAGGATTCTACAAGTCCATTTCCTTAGGGGTAGTCATTGGTAGAGAATTTAAGCTTGATCCCTTTTCAAGGGAATAGCTAGTGAGGTCAATGGATGTGAAGTATGATGCATTGTAAAAAATGAGATACTCAGGGGTAACAAACCTAGTGACTATTTGATTCTCAAGAAAGGAAATCAATTGGTTTTTATTACATAGTCTAAGGGGGGATGCTTCAACCCACCTGGTGAAGTAATCAGTGGCTGTCAAAATTTACTTATGATGTAGAGAAGACACAGGGTTGATGGGCCCGAAAAAATGCAATCCCCATTACTAAATGGGAATTGGACTGCTACTAGCTACAAAGGAAAGGCATGTTTTTTTACTTTTCCAACACATTTATGGTAGGGCTCACATTTTCTGACATAGGCATGAGAGTCTCTAAATAAGGTAGCCCAGTAGTATCCTTCCTGAATTATTTTTTGAGTGGTCGTATCTCTCGATAAATTCCCACCAGTAGGTCCTGCATGAAATTGAAAAAGCATTAGAGGAAATTTCAACTCAAAATGGGCCTCCTAAAAAAAATTAATAAAATAATAGTTAAAATAATAAAATAATATTTATTAATTTTGGAGGAAGAAAAGAGAAAAACTACTTTTTTGTTTGTATTTTCAACATATCTCCCCATGTTTTTACTCAAATTTCTATTGGGAGAGCACGTTGGATGTGGAATTAAATTCCACACCCAATGAGCTCTCTCGATCGAAATTTGAGTAAAAACACGGGGAGATATGTCGAAAATACAAACAAAAAAAGTAGTTTTTTTTATGATACCTATCCCCAAATTTATATTAAAAAAGTGTTTAAGACCTATACGGTATTTCAAATTTCAAGCAATTTCATTGGCTAACACATGATGACATGGAATTTGAGTTAAAGTTAAAAGGCCCATTTTGAGTTGAAATTTCCTCTAATGGATATTGTCAGTTTGGTCCTTTTCTAAACACATGAGAAAAACTCCATCATAGTTTTTTATAAATAAAACATTATCAATGAGTTGATAAGGGGTTGATTTTAGCCTTAAAACTCTACGTCTTTTAGGGTCAATGATTTCAGGTGCAAACCCGTGATTTAAAAAGAAATTGATGTGTTCATACCATTCAGATGTTTTTGTTTCAATTGCATTGACAGAACCTCTGGGTAAAGCTTCCTCCTCCTAATTAGATTGCTAATATTTAGTGTCATTTTATTGGGCGGAGGGTAGAAACAAGCCTTGTCCTTTAACTATATTCATTGGCTTAATCTCCAAATCATATTGCTATAGTGTTTTCATCAAGTGAGCCATTTTCTCACCTAAATCTTTCTGTATGAGGACATTTTGGACGACTGCGTATGAGATAATCACCTTGGTCCTCGACTTCAACATGTAAGGATTATAATTTTTTACCAATTTATAAACTATGTAGGCATGTTTGTCGACTTGTGAATAATTAAGTTTGGATCCTTTGAACATTGAGCTCATGAAAGAAACGGGGATCTCAGTGTCCTCATAGTTTTTCTGTTTTAGGACAACTACATAAGAGAAATCAATAGCAAAAGTATAAAGTATAAAATCTTTGCTGAAATATGGAGCCATAAGAGCGGGTGCTTTTGTTATGGCTCTTTTGATTTCAACAAAGGAATTCCTCTATTCTTCAAACCATTTAAATTGTACATATTTTTTTACTAAATCTTGCAAGGGTTTAACGACTTGGGAAAAATTAATTACAAATCTGTGGACAAAATTAATCTTACCCAAGAAATATTGCATTGTTTTTCTAGAACCAGGGAGGCTGATCTTTGAAATTGATTCAGTATGTTCTGGATCGATGATCATTCCTTCCTTGGAGATGATGAAACCTAACAACTTACCTTCTGTCACTGTGAAGATAGACTTCTTAGGGTTGAGTGAAATCCCAAACCTTCTGCATCTTTTGAATACTTGTCTCAAAGAAGTCAGATGTGCATGCCCTTTTTTAAAATAATTTGTTACATCATCCAAATATACAATGAAAGAATTATGAATTAAGCCCTTGAAAGCTATTTCCATATCCCTTTGGAACATGGCTCCTACATTTATCATCCCGAATGGCATACGTTTGTAGTCAAATGTTCCCCAAGGGGCTCGGAAGGTTGTTTTAAGCTAGTCATCAAGGGAAACCAGGACTTGGTTGTACCCTGAAAAACCATCGAGTGAGAAAATTTCAGCTCCAGCAACCTTTTGTAGAATCTATTCTATGGGAGGAACAGGGTAATTGTCTTCCTTAGAAGCGTTGTTCATATTTCTGAAGTCAACACAAAGCCTGATTTCCCCATTCTTCTTCCGAATGGGTACTAAGATGGTGATCCACTGCGTGTGTCTAATAGGAAATATGATCCTTACCACCAGTATATTATCATGTTCTTTCTTGACAAAAGGTTCCAATATGGGATGCATTCTCCTCATCTTATGTTGATATGACTTCACTTCAGATTTCATCAGAATTTTGTGGTGCATGATACTGGTGTCGAAAGTCCTAGTCTCATCTAGGAGAATATGTATTTGAATTCCTTGCATAACTTAATGAAGCTTATTTTTTCTTCATGGGAATAATGAATTCCGAGGTTGATAAAGCAAGGATCTTTTTCAGTTCCCAAATTGACAGCTTCATAATTTAATGATGAGCTCTAGGTCTTGCAATTGGTCATCTGCCTAAACTCATCTTGTAGATCGTAGAAATTTTCTAGGTTGATGACCGACTTTGGAATGATGTTGGAAGGGTTGGACAAATTTTTTTCATGATCATCTTCGTCGATAGCCATGCCTTCAAAGGTGTCTTGGGCTAAGAGTAAATTGAGTATCTATTGGTCATCGTCGAACACTTTCCAACTCGTGATATTTTCTGGGATAGAAGGCTTGTACATCAACTCTATCGAGAAATTTTGTGGAGACAAACCTTAAAGATGGATTAGTCTAGATGCGGTATTAGCCAATAGATCAGCATTAAAATTCTATGACCTAGGGACTGATTTAATATTAAATGCTAGAAAAGAGTTAGTCATATATCTGACCAACCTTTTATAATTGACTAAGAAATGAGACATGCAATGTATTTGGTTTCTTTCATGCTTCACCATAATCTCAGAGTCTCCTATGCATTGAATAACCTTTGCACCCATGTCAATGGCCTTTCTGATTCCTTGGACCAATGCCTCATACTTAGCTACGTTGTTGGTGCATTCAAAATCCAATCTGCATGTGATCATGGTCTTGGTCCTATTTGGATCGATAAGAACACATCCCGCACTCGCTCCCTCTTTTGAAATGGAGCCATCAAAAAGCAAAGTACAAACAAAAGGATCGATTCTAAAATTACTATTTACATTATAAAAATTATGTACAATAGTACTAGAGAATGGTGCAGACATAAGATGAGTAACTTGGGACTGTTTCTGAAATATCAACAGTTAGATATCCAGAGAATGTGTCGAATGTAAAATGTTCAATTTGATTACTAAAATAGGAGACAAATTCATTGGAGCCATCTAGATCAGTTACCATTTGTTTCATAAATGGTTCCCTATTAACCTTGATTTTGTTGGGATGACCATTTAGGGTTAACCACAAGTGAGACGAATCAGTGGCAAAATAGCCTTTCATTGTTTTCGACCAATCTTTCCTTAAAAACATACCATAAGTCTCTAGAATTTCTGTGATGATGATATCAATGGTCTGATGAATTTTAGGATCTACAGATAATATAAGGAGAACATTCCTTAGACTTCCTACAAATCTAACTTTATATCTGTCCAATTGGAGAATTTGGATTGGGAAAGATTCCCAAGTAGCATTCAAATTTTTACAAACAGACAGAGGCATCACATTAGATGAAGCCCCCGAGTCTTCCATCGAGTTATTTACATTTCTGTTCAATATTAAAAAAGTGAGTAGGAAAGGAGGGGTCCCTTTTCTTCGAGGCCTTTGACTGTTTGGTCTAGGAGAAGAGTCAAGGTTGTTATTTTGGGTTTCTCTAGGTTGTTTGATAATCATAATTTTGGGGAGGGAATCCCTTATAGAAGGTATTTTAAGAAGGTCAAACAATAAGATGTTGGCTTTAACTCTCTTCGGATTCTTAGCCAAGTTGTATTCAGGATCTGGAATGACAGTATCTTTCTGTGTTTGGGTTTTTGCTTTGTTAGGACTCGGTGTCATAGGTGGTGGTTCCTATGGAGGAGGCCCTTTAGATCTAGTGTTGTGAGTATGTTGTAGATTAATAACTATGCCAGTTTCTTATTATTCTTCTTCCAGAAATAAACTTACATGGTAACCTACTGGTCTTATTCCTCTTCTTCTTGGGGAGGTTGCAAATCTTGATTTGATCACTCATAAGAGGATTTAGGAGTGTTTGGTGTTCCTGTAGCCAAGGATTTCAAGACATACAAAAATTCTTCTGAGGTGAATCCCTCAGTGGGATTGGGAGTCGATGGATTTTGAGGAGGTTGATTAGGCTATCTGAAAGGTGCCCTATTAAACCCTCTATTATTAACTTGATTATCGTTATTAGTTTTCTTGAGATCCACCATTTCATTAGACATCTTCTGGAGAAGCTTCTTTATGTCACTCATATTGAAAGGGTCTTGACTAGTACCAGCAGGTTTTGAGGGGTTCTCAACTTTATTTTGGGAAGTAGAGGCTTGTTCAGATGATGTGTCAGGTTTATCCTTAAGGAAGAACATGTCCTTTTCTACCTAAATGGCTTCACAAAAAGTGTTTTGCAAGGTTTTCTTACAAGCCTTTTTGACCCACATGGATATTTGTGTCAAGAGACCCTTAATATAATAAGCTACTAAAAATTCTTCAACAGTGAGGATAGTAGTAGGAATTCTATTTTTCAGGTATGAAAATCATTCGTTATAATATTTGAATCTCTCCTTTCCTTTGGTCTTCATGGAAGAAATATCTATAACTAAATCCTCTAGGGTCTTGTCATCCCCAAATTTCTAAGTGAAGAGTTCTAAAAACACATCCCATGACAGGATAGAGATGGATTTTAAGGAAAAATACCAAGTATAAGCTTTTCCCTAAAGGTATAAGGGGATAATTTGCAGACCACATCTTCATGTATTAAATTTCTAAGTCTGATAGACTACATAAAATATTTGATGTGGTCTTCCATAGGGATCTTGTCATATATATTATATTTTAGAAGCCACTTCTAGGGGTTCTTAGGAAACCTATGCTAATAATATAAGACAGACACAACATCCCCATCTAACTAGGGCATGTTAGGTTGTTCATCAGCCATTGGAGTAGATTCTTCTGCTGAGGTGGAAGGTTTAGATTCTGATGATTCATCTGAGGAAGATGAGGACGAACGAGGTGAAGGTGGTGGTCCTCCTGCTCGGATGTTGTGTCAATGAGTATTTGATTCTTGGAAAAGCGAGTCAATATTTAACCCAGGAGTGGATGGACAACTGGAAGAATTGTTAGGTTCTTCGGCTTTTTAGTCACCTGAATTAAAGCTATCTTAGCTATCGTCCTGGGGATTTTTGTACTAAATACATGCTTCATTGAATCATCTTTGAATCTCATCAACGTTATCAGAATAACCTTTCAGTAGTGTTCAACCATAATGGCCCCTAAAGTAGGTGATACAAGAATGGATCTATTTACTGGGATTATTTGTTCACTAGCAGGGGTAGCTGGGATGATGTATGAACATTGTGTAGTTTGTTCCCATGACATAGATATGTTGGTGTAACTACGGGTCTCGATCAGGTCTCTTGCTGGGGGAGGTGTTTTGGTAGTTTTCTTAGGCATGATTTGTCGGCCCTCCTTCTAGCGCCATTTGTTGAAGCCTCATTTGGATATGTGGCTGAAAAGGTTTTCAAGGCTTGCAACAGAGGGGGAAAACCTAGAATGAAAGGCTTCTAAAGGTCCTACACAAGGACAGTCCTATCCCTATCCTGTTTCATGTAGTAATCTCCCATGGATATTTCTAGCCTCCACTGGAAATTGTGAATTTGATCCTTAAAGGATCTATTTTCCAATGTAGGAAAACTGGATTAATGAGGAGATAAAATAAAAGTAAAAGATAACTGAGAGAATAAAACTAATCTAGATCCATACTAATCTAAAAGATTTATTTGGTTTGATTCACAAGTCAACCTAAGATGCAATACAAGGAATAACTTTACCAAATTAATAGATACGTAAATAAGATCATTTACTTGTCCTTTATTTTATAGTTAATCAATAAAAAAATAATTGACAATAATTCATAATCATCTTAATTCAAGGTTAACCTGCACATATGTATGTTAATTGAAAAAGAAACACTTTTTTTTATCTGATTTTACTGCATAATCATTTGTAGAAATAGATAAAGACTTTAACGGAATAAACTATTTAAAAATTTATCAGTTATGAAACACTAGCAGAGAAAAATCAAAGCTATGACTAAATGCACTCATCAATTGCAAAGGACAAACAACACTATTGATCTATCTGAAACAGAAAAAAATCATCTTTCATTAAAGAAACTTAATGAATAAATAACTAGAGATATGAAGATTATCATTTTCTATTTTAAATAAAGTTTTGCAAAAAAACACATAAACCTCAAGTAAACAGAAGTATCTCCTGTCTCTTGGCCCAATTTTCCCTTTTCCAAAAGTCATTTATACATCCGAAGTTTACCACTTAAATAATTATTACAAACAATATATCCCCATCAAAATGGGATCAAATAGGCCCAAATAAAGCTAATAACAAAGAAAATATCTCCATATTTTCCAAATCTCCAACAATTCTTTGATGTTGGGATAATTAGCGGATTCGAGCCCAAGTTGATCATCACATTTGTGATTCTCTAATTCATTTTTCGCTAACTTGTGCTAGATACGAATGTAAATATGGATTTTTCCTTCAATAGAAAGAGGTTGTTTGATTAACTGATCCATGTACTCAATACCAATGTTATCAAGTTCTTGTATCTTCTGCTTTGCTTCATATTTCCTTTGCTCAACCTCTTCGATCATCAGTCTAGGAGGGTATGCATTCTTGATAAGAGTCATCAAAGGAGAACACAAAATATCCATTAAATTATCAGCAGCATACCACCTCACTCCACAGATATCCTGTGCATTTTTAATAACACGATCAATTGTCTCATTCATATCTTCCCAAGCATGCAATATAGTCCTAATCTTTGTCAGTTGAAAACTGCTCAAGATGGTGATGTTTTCGGACTTATATTTCATGTAAATTTTCCAATCTAAAACATCATCATAGGCATTGGAATCTCATTCTATTTTTTCTACTTGATCCTCAAGGGAAACATACATCTTTCCAAAAGCAATATTAGTTTCAAAAACATCATCAAGAGTCTCAAACAATTCCTTGATTAGCTCATGATGCTCTGGGTTTGTCTTGATTGCAAATTCTTTAAATTCTTCCTGTGTAAACCTAGAGAACAAAAATGAGGCTGCACTTGCAGTTGCATATTCACATCGCTTCTCAAGTAAGGCTATCTTCTGTACAAAATTAGCATTTGTAGTCTTCCCTCCTTTTAATTCAAGTTGAAGAGAAGAACTTTTGACCTACAACTAATCATACTTGTCTTTAGATGTTTTCATAATATTAGTAACATGAGCTTCATTCTCTCTTCTAAGTTGCTCCAGCTCTTCCTTTAGTTGGCTTATTTCTTCTTTTCTTCTATGAAATTATCTATTTAGTATGTTCATCGCATGAAAATTTGCACCTATGAATGCTCCCAAAGTAGCAGCATCCACCTATGGATCACCAGACTATTGATTCCAAACTGTCTAGTTAGTGATAGATGTATCAATATCACTTTGATCTCTACCCCTATTTTTTCCCTTCTTAACTACTGACTTATCATATTTTCTGTAATAGTAATCTCCAAGAGAAATTACTATATCCTCATTAAACTCTTGTGTTATTTCGGTAACTGAAGAAGTCTCAACTACTATGGAAACCAGAGTAGATGTCTGAGTTACAGTAGGGGGAGGAATAGGCACAATAATATGGGCATTATCTGAAGGAAAATAAATTTTTGGGGAAATAATTTCTATAGAAGTTGAAGAGATAAGTGGAGCAGTAGAAGTCTCAGAGGAAGAAATAGAAATACCAATATCAGGGAGTGATGATGAATCGGCCAAAACCTTGTCAGAAACATAGTTTGATAATAAATAGAATGAAAGTATATGCAGAGGAATATTAAACGATTGTGACTCTTCAGTATTAGGTTGATTCATGGGGTTTTTAAATGTATGAGAGGATATAGGATTAGTTGTGGTAGTTACAGTGTGATAAAGATGAGACAACGATGGTGGTGGATGTACTCCTAGAGGTAGAGTGGATAGTGTCTTGATAGATGACATGATTAATGCCCCTGTTGAAGGTTCAGATATAAAAGAGGGTTGTTGGATTTCAGGAACTGGGATGGAATTATTCTTAACTTTACCATTGAACAGATCTAGAAAAACTTGTAAATGGTCACCTACTTCTTCACTGACGGGAACAGAAAAAACTTCTTCTTCTTCATCAAAATTAGTCAATTCTATTGTATGAGCTGAAGAAGAAGGAACCTGAACCTCTAATATCTACAGTGGCTTAATGTCAGCCATTACTTGATCACCAATTGTTTGATTGATTGCAGTAGTAATGTGAACCTCATCAATAGGATGATTAGTGGCAATTTCCTGAGTGTCTAACATAGAAGTCATGTTTTTCAGCTTTTGTTTAAACTTTTGGGAAGTATGCTTCAAGGATTTGACTTGTTGAGCCATAGTTTCCCATGGAATACTTTCCATAGGACCTTTTTGTTTATCCCTATCTAAAGTAGATGCCACTAATGACTCTTTGATTACTAGAGCCTCCTTTTCTTCCCTGTCTTTTCTGAGATTTTCCTGAATTTCCAATTCCATTGTCTTGTAATTTCGAATCCTATCTCTGATTTCTTTTTGATACAATAGCATTTGACTATGTTCCTCTTTTCTTTTGTCCCTATCCAAGACTTCAGAAAAGGTATCTACTCCTAGGTAGATGGAATTATCTAGGATTTCCTCATGAGTGTAGCCATCTTTGAAATGGTTCTACCTGAGATGAGCATCGATAAAACTTTTGGGATCATGTTGTCTCTTGCTAGAAAAACTAAGTTTTATAGAAACTATATGGTAACTTTTCTCTACAGCCCACGTTGAAGTTGGTATGGTTAAAGATCCCAGGTTCTGAGGGAACTTATGCCAAAATCTTCTTTTGGGTCCAATAAGCTTCTGATAAACTCCTTCAGTCACAATCTAGAAAGAGATTTCTTCAATGACAAACCTATCAGGGACAACCCTTGGAAACATGTGGATAGTATTGCCTCCCCATACCCTAGATTATGCAAAGCACTCGCTGACATACCATCCTCCCACCGTGGAAATGAGGGTTTTGGATTTGGCTAAGAAGGCATGAGCTTCTTTTTTGAATATTAGAAAATGAATGCGGCCGAGGAAATTTTCACAAATTCCATTGAACCTAGTTACATAATTGGTATCCCACAACTCTAAATAGTAAATAGGTACTCATGGGAATGGTAAAGCCCAGCTCCATCCCAAATTGGGATATTGAAAATGGGTGCAAAATACATTGATGACGAAGGCTAAAAAAAAGAAATTAGGTTTCTTCCAAGAAGTGGAATTTTGATAATTTTGGATTAATTTTTAAGCTCAAGGGATAACATAGAGGCCCATGGGAAGGATTCTCCAGTGGTTAGGCCATGGTGATCCACTCGATCCCATTCGAATTTGAAAATGGAGCAATTGGGAAGACCATATAACATGCATAACATAGATGCTAGTAATGAATAGGGTTCCTTAAACCAGGTGATAGGGTAAAGGTCATATTTCATCTGCAAAAAATTATCGGGTTCACTTGTCCATGCTTTTAACATTTCGGCAAGATTGAACTTGGTTTTAGAGGCTCAGATAAATTCTGCATCAAGGGGTTGCCTAACTTGTTTAAGACCATATGCTCTGATAAAGACATCAGGGTGAAAGGTAGCAAGTTGTGACCCTGAAATGTCATTGAAGCAATGGTGAGTGGGGTTTTCATGTTCCACAATCCATTTGACTTCATCATTATAAGGAAGAATTGCAGGTCTAACAGCAATGACAAGGAGTCCAGAATCCCTAATTCTTTAATAAGATAGCTGGTCATTCGGGGTACCGGAGAGGTCATTATTATAAAAAATGGAGTACACTCAGGACCAATCAATCTGAGAAGTTTCAGAGATCCTGCCACTTGTGTCGGAGAAAATACCAAAGTTTGGATCCTTGGTAAACATGTATTTTTGAAGGTTCTTACAATGAGTAGTTCGAGCCATTACGAAAATTGAAAAACTCTGTTAAGTGCATAAAACATGAATTAAAACTAAATTTGACAATGCTAGAGTAAGAAAATATAAACAAAGAAATGGATAAGAGGACAAACCTAAAATCAGCTACGACAGTGAAAATAAATTCTCATAAAAATCACAGTGAAAACTCACGTGAAAAAGTAACTCTAAATAGTAAAACAGAAAAGAAAATGTACAAGGAATTAGTATGTATATATATATTCTGCATGTTAAATTAAGACCGTAGGATTAGAATGGATGTACGGTCATAATTAAATCATGCAGGGTGCAAGATCACCACATGAGTTTCGAGTTTTATTTACCATCCCACAGCCCACATTCTGCAAATGTAGGCTCCGAGATGCAGGATAACCAAACGCTCAAAAATTTATTCAGTCCTTTCCACAATCGACATCCCGCAAAATGTGGGTTGCGGGTTGCGAAAACCTAAAACCAAATATTGAAAAAAAAAGTATTTCCTGCAATGTGTATTCCTCAAATTTCAGGTTGCAAGTTATAGGATGACCAACTTGCACACACAAAAACCTTTCTGCTTCCTGCATTCCGCAAAATCCGGGTTGCAGGATGAAAATCTCGAAAGTGTTAAAAAATCAAAATCCCGCAATCCACAAATTGTGGGTTGCAGGATGTGGGTTTTTGGATGGAATCTTTTTTTCAAAATATAGACTTCCACAACTCACCAAAAGCACATAAATCACGCATAAATTCCAAAACATTTGACTAAGTTAAAATAAATAAACCATGATAAATGTTACAGGGGCCTCCTTGCTATTTGAACAATTGAAACAATTATCTTTGTATGTGTAATTGGGGGATCCCATCCTTAGATAACATGGGATCTGTTGTACCTACAACATGTACAAATGTTGCATCTTTCTTTAGTAGCTTCTCCATGGAGGCTGTAATTGCAACATAAGCTCTGATGAATTTTAGATAATATCCTATGTGCCCAGTGTCTCCCTAAGCATATTCACATTCATTGGTGGTGGTAAGCTCGAAATGAGCACTATATTTATAGGGTCAGCCAACAATCCTTTCTTACAAACAATGTGACCTAGAAACACTCCAAAGGGTGCACTGAAAATACACTTCTTGGAGTTCAGCGCAATCTGATGTTGTCGACATCTTTCTAGCATTAGTTGTAGGTTTTCCTTCTTTGCATATGTCAAACTATTTTGCTGTTGAAGTGAATTTAAGCATGAATGATGTATCTGTAAAAATCATTTGTTTCCATAGATACAACACTTATTATGAACCTCATTCTTGTAATTTTTTGTACTAATGTGCACTGTGGGTATTCATTTTTCCATATTTATTCTGCCACTAACTGTTGGAAATTTACTATTGCTTTGAGAACGGTTCTTGTCTTTGTTTATGCTTATTCTCAATTTGATCTCCCAACATTCGAAACTTCAGTAAGCTATAAGGTTTGCAATCCAATAGTATGATTTTAAGTGAAGTCCCATTACTTGTGTGTTGGTATCCTCCTCTGTGATATGTACGTGGCCCAAAAAATTTACATGTTCAGCAAATTACTGTAGGATATCCCATTTACTGTTGGAGAAATTCCTTTCACCAGTTTGAATTTTATAACTTTGAAGAGGGTTCCACTGCTAGTTAGGGTAGAATTCCACCTGTTTGAAGCTTTCGCACCGTAGTCTTCACCTTTAAGGGACTGTAGTATGCATTTATGTGTCTCATTTAGTATATTTAGGAATAAATCTTCTAGTAGTAGGAAGTCTGGGCACATCCTTCAGTTTATTTGGAGTTCTAACATATACAAACATTTTTATGATCAGCAAGGTCAAGAAACATCTCAATCAATTTGGGTCATTTTTTGTGACTGGAAAATTAAACATCCTTCAGGTCTTTTTCGGCTCATTCTTGAATTAAGGTTAGGATTCTCTTCATAAATTTATTCAAAGAGCCAAGTTTTATGGATTTAATTGATGGTAATGAAAAAATTCTATGCTAACAAAGATAATTGTCTCTTAGGTTTGTACATGTCATTGAGCACTGATTTTGTTTGCGAAGAATATATTTGAGGATAAAAACCTTACCTATTGTGCACTAAGAGTTGCTGAAATTTTTCATATTATTTTAAAGAATAGTCTTTACCACAAACTTAATACCCCATTTTTTTAATGGCCCGATTGCTAAAACAGGATTAAGGAGGATAACTCCATTTCAGGAATGCTTCCTTTTCTTTAGAAAGCATCGCGAGACATGTATTTCTTTTAATCCTTGAGTATTGAATACTAATGATACCCACTTTGCAATTTTTTTTTTGCAATCCTCTTAGAAGCAAAGTGATACCACATGGTTCACCATGGCAGGCCTTGATGAAATCCTAATCCTCCTCTTATTGCACATATTCTGAGTGGAGACCTAATTTAAACAAAGTTCCTTTCACCCATGTAATGAGACCAATATTCCAATCAGCTGTTTTTTTTTTCTTTCTGAGAAAATTGTGCTGGAAAAAGCCTTCAACTATATTTTTGTCGCATAATTAAACAATGAAGTTTTTATGCTAACTGCAAAGAGATGTTCATCTGGAAACCTACCTTCGGATGGTCCTTCATCCTTCAAGTTCAGCAAACATGATAGATGTCTTATGCTAAGTAGTCTCTTCCTAGATTGCCTTTTATGGTCAAATCAAATTCTTGAAGAAGCATAAGCCAATGAATAATTCTTCATGGTTGATTTATTCATTAGGAATTTTGTGTTGGAATGGTCTGGACTCTGTAAGAACTAGGTGGTAGGAATTAGATGAGACTAGTGCCTAGAAAGGGATGATGGGTTCAAAGTCAAGCTAAAATATGCATCCAAAGGAAACTGGAGGATAAGGGTGAGGTTTCCAAAGTGAAATAATTTTTCCACAAGAGTAAAAATTAACCCGAACACTTGGGTTCGGTGCTGATGAAAACCCTATCCTGATCATCATTAGGATGATAAGGTGTGGATTTATCACTGTATAGGTTGCTAAAACCTGCAATAGTTCAAGAAGATCAGAGGTAAGGAGTCTGGACCTTCTAAATCTGCAAACTAATCTTCACAATTTGAACGAAAAAGGGTAAAAAATATGTTATTCAAATATCAGGCATATGGAAAATAGTGAAAAAAACATGTGGATCAATATTCCTGCTTTGCTCAATGTCAGTCTAGAATTACAATAAAAAAATCCCCATGGATCCAACACTATTACAACCAAATCTGCTATCTTTATAGGCATCAATTGACCTAGGCAAGTGTGCCCTAGGCCTTTATTGACGAAAGAAATTATACCCTAGGCCTGAGAAGTTATGAACCCTCTCCTGTCATGGCCAAATCTGCCAGACCACTGACCCAATGACTGGATGAGGATCCTTGTCACCCCCAGTCGCCTAGCTACTGTAAAAACTCTGCCTGTATAACTCTACAGATAATTCAGAGCATATATTTGGTTGAACTGCATGTAAACAGGACTTGGACTCTTGTGAGAACTCCTGTCAAATACTAAAAGATGATCTTGAACTGCTTTTTACAGCATGCCAAGTCACCCTCTTGAACTGTTGTTTTATCCTTTTACCACTCAACTGGGACCGTTGTCTTGTCCTCTATGCAAACTCGACCTTTTAAAATAGAGCTTGAGAAGCATGCATATCTATTACTATAGTACATGCTATAGATTACCCTTAGACAGATTCTTCTTAAGTTCGGTGAATGTACTGATTAAGTGTTCCTTATAGCATGAGTCTCTAAGCATGGTTTAGGGACCACATGCAAATTTGCAAACTTTTATGGGCGAAAAGGCATGCACTGTTATATCTCATGCAACTCCATTTAAACTGATGTTGTTAAAACAACATGCAACTTGACCCCAATTCTTTATTACCCCTTTAAGGATAGCACAAACACTTGGTCTTCTTAATGTTACAATGTGACGGTATAGTTATTGAAGGCAATGGTGGTAGTATGTCAACTCAGTCCATTATACTCGTTCTTTGTGTTGGTAGTACTAGTAGCCCAGTGGGAGAGTGACTATTGCTCTTAATCAGCTTACAAGTAGACTCATCATCATATCTCAAGCTAGCTGTATCAACTTCTTGAATTTTACTTGTTGCAGGTGTCAATTTTCTGAATTTACTTATGTTAACATATCTTTGTATGCCTGAGAAAGCTCATGAAGGTGTTTATCATGTCCATTACCTATTGGAGTTGGCTTATCTAGAGTTGTCACTAATGTATTTGCAATATTTTTTACTGGAAAATGAACATGTGATTTAATTGGAGCCTTGTTTCCATTGGGGTTGTTTTTTTCCCAACTCTCAAGATGATGAAGCCACACAATCAGTTAAAAAACATACAACTCTGTTTTATGTTTCTCTGCATAGTGAAAAGTTTGAATGAGTGTCAACTCGTTGTGTCTAGGTAACCTTTGATCTAAGGAAGATCAGTATCCAGTATAATATTCTACTCCCTTATCTCGATGAGAAGATCTTTAGCTTCTTGGAACTGTTTTGCATTGCCAAAGACATTGATCATTGCGTTATATAAAATCATATCAATATATAGGTTTACAACCTTTAACTTGGAGAAGAGTGAGATTGCTTTTGAGTATTCCTTCAGCTTTCTAGCCAATTCAATAAGGGTACTATATGTGATAAGATCAGCAGTGATTCTTTCTTGCTACATTTGTTGTAACCACTTTAAGGCAGAATCGAACTTACATGAAATTGAGAAATATGAAGATCTGTGCAATCTGTTTTTTGAAAGAATTAAACTTCAAATGTATTTATAATTTTGGTATTGGTGGAAGTTTCTCACACTTTGCATGTTAACATGGAATTTTAGAGATGGAGGTTCATACTCCTAGTGCACAAGTTATACCTAAGGTGGTTCAAAATACTGTCAATAAAGCTACTCATCTCCTAAGCAAGCCTCCCATAGAAAAGTCTACAGGCAACAAGTTGTGCAAACAAGCAAATTCAAGACGAAATTGTACAACAGAAGTTAAAAATACTAAACAGGCCATAGAGAGGAAAGTTTTGTCAAGAAAATGTAGTAATCCCATTGTATGTGGTAAATACCAAGTAAGATATATATTAGCCATTAACGTCCATGTGTAATAATGTAATTTTCAGATATTGTGCTGAAAAGAGTGTTGCACAAGAAAACCAAGCAGTGAAAAGGCAAAAGCTTGAAGCGGGACGATTAAGGCAGGTGACATGATTGTTTAATTGAATGTTCATTTTGTTGATATTTTTTTTGTTGAATGCTTTTAACATGCATTGTGCAGATGGGTTATGTTTAGGATAGGGAGAGCGATGCATGTTTGGTATAGAGAGAGGGTTGTATGTCTGTTAGTTTTATACTTTTCATTTAATTTTTCTTTCAGATTCTTAAGGTAAAAGAACACATTTTTCCACACCAAACAAATCCAAACAAAGGTTCAACTGCTTCTATCGATAAAAACAATGAAATAAAATGGAACTCAGCCTTGAAGGCAGAGTTTGCTTTTGTCAATCCTACATCTTGGATATTTTATGCATATTCCTTTCCTACCTAGTGTAAATTGTGATAATGACCATGATTTTTTGTAGTTAGCGAAATTCGCTTTCTATTTGCTTTTGTTGCTGAAAAAGTGTTTTTTTTCTAGTGTAGAACATTTAAGTAGCTCCACAAACAATACCTAGCTCATGTAAGAACAATATCATTCATCTTTCCTTAGTGTTTTAAGTGGTTAGTGTCCCCAGTGTCTCATTGTAGAAGAAATCTATTTCAAGATGGTACTAGTGCACCTTTTCAATAGTACAAAACATTAATACTCACAATACCAAAGGATACTAGACTTGAAACAACTCAGAGAATTTGGCCTACAAGGTATATTGTGGAATCAATTGTTTGCAAACTCTCAAGTTTGTGTGAATGTTAACTTGCACTAGTGAATTTGATTATTTACAAGCAAACCATAAGGGCTTGAAAAGCAACATACATTTCTGAAATATTATTCTTTTATTTATTCAGGTTTAAGAGTGCAGATGGGCTTGAAGAAGAGATGCTTGCCAAAATTCCAAAGTTCAAAGCACGCCCACTCAACAAAAAGGTAAGTGTGCAACACAAACTATTACAATCTAGTTTTCATTTCTTTTCATTCGACCTGAATTTTCAGACATTTTCTCATCCTTTTTGTAATTTGTAGATATTGGAGGATCTGTTGTTGCCACCATTGCATAAGAATGTTCCTCAATTACCAGAACATCTAAGTAGCTCCACAAGCAATACCTAGCTCATGTAAGAACAATATCATTCATATTTCCTTAGTGTTTTAAGTGGTTAGTGTCCCCAGTGTCTCATTGCAGAAGAAATCTATTTCAGGATGGTACTAGTGCACCTTTTCAAAAGTACAAAACATTAATGCTTACAATATCGAAGGATCCTAGACTTTAAACAACTCTGAGAAGTTGGCCTACAAGGTATATTGTGGAATCAATTGTTTGCAAACTCTCAAGTTTGTGTGAATGTTAACTTGCACTAGTGCATTTGATTATTTACAAGCAAACCATAAGGGCTTGAAAAGCAACATACATTTCTGAAATATTCTTCTTTTATTTATTTAGGTTTAAGAGTGTAGATGGGCTTGAAGAAGAGATGCTTGCCAAAATTCCAAATTTCAAAGCACTCCCACTCAACAAAAAGGTAAGTATGCAACACAAACTATTACAATCTAGTTTTCATTTCTTTTCATTCCACCTGAATTTTCAGACATTTTCTCATCCTTTTTTTAATTTGTAGATATTGGAGGATCTGTTGTTGCCACCATTGAATAAGAATGTTCCTCAATTACCATATTTTTAGGTTCAGTTTAGGCACCAAACACATTCAATACATTTTATCTCTTTATATGCATCTTAACACACGGTCAAGCCTCTTATAAATTCTTTTTGGATCAAGTTAAATATTGTTTTGGCTGCAACTTGACAGGAATTCCATTCGAAGACAATGGAGAGGTCTTTGTAACACTCTTCTACTTTGTCATCTATATATTCAGCTGTGGAAAGGAATTCATCTTTACCGCTCTCATGGTATTTGGGGGTTTTCATGCAAAACACGTTAAAAACTAGATTCAACTCTGATTTTTACCATGTTAATGATGGAGAGAAGGAATTTCATGCATTAACCAATAGATTCAAGGGTTTTTCCCATGTAATTTGTGATGGATAAGATGAAGGCCCCACATGGATGGGGTTGGATGCTATAGTGAAGAAAGCCTTCAAGAGATCATTTGGGGGGGGATTTTGTAAAATTAGTTGGAGGAAATTGGAATGGAAAAATTTTCAGACATCAGCCTTGGCTACTTTGTATATCTGTACACTAGTTTTGGGATGTAATATTTACTATATTGTTTCCCCAGTTATCTCTTTTATTTCATTTTGAAACATTCGACATAATATTCTTATTAATATATTTATATTAATTTAGAAAGTTTTCTTTATTGGGATAAATTGTTTAAAAAAACTATTTCACATTTATCTTTTATGATTTTTTATTTTCTATGTCCTATTTTTCTAGCAGCAAAACTCAGAAGTTCTATGATGTTACAAATCCTTCACAACAACACTGGGGACTTTGTTTACCTCCACCAATGGCAAAGGTTTCCTTCCTTGGATCAGCTTCTTCAAGTAAATTGAGCAAATCACTGGCTCCTATAAGTGACTTTAGGATATTAGTATATTTTACTTTCGTCGAATTATCTTTAGCATTTGTTATTGATATCTCTGCAGACAGCTTTTTCTATGCTTCCATATTAGATTATTTAATAGCTTCTGATTCAGTCCTAAATAATCATTAGTATAGAAGCTAATGTGTATTTTCTTTAGACAACTTATGTTTTACTTCAGTGATTGTCTTCTAGAATCTTTATACATGGCTTCATTTTCATTTCCTAATCATATATACCTGTTCATATTTTTTATGTGAAACTAGAACACAGGAGGTAATACTGAGACTTCCCTTGCCAGTGGAGCTACTGGAAGATCAGTTGTATTGCTAGCTAGTGCATCTTGGTATGAAATCTGTTTCTTATCATGGAATATTTGTTTATTTTTCCAGCACCCCCTGGATTGGTGCAGAGTAACATTACACATTACGTTTAGTGAACATAAGCTTCCATATGATTTAGGAGTTTGTGGTGGAATATTACATATCTTACTGAATATTGAGACATTAATGGTTGTTGCAGGGGCTCCCATGCAGCATAGGAAAAATCATTTAGTATGAGGATCCTAGCTGTTCAAGGCTCCTCTAATCCTAAAACAAGTTCATCTCATTCACTTTCAGTATCTCCAACATTAAATCCCCCTGCCTTGGTGGTGGAAGCTACGGCATTAGGGTTAAGTTCTGATCATGGCAAGCTGTTGGTCAGTAAGGGTGGGTAGTCATAAATGTTTATATCTAAAAAACATATTGATGCCAAACATAATGCAATGAGAGGAACATATATAAAATTAAATTCATGTGTGAATATCGTTGGGGAAGCTTTCCATGGAAAGAATGCTAGTTTAGTTGATCCTACTATGAAATGTAAGAGTCATGAAGGTTTTAAAATTCTATTGAAGAATTCATCCTCTGACACACACAAGGGTTCATCTGAGCTGGGCAGTGGGCACATTGAAACAAAAAGAAGTGAAAGAATAGATGCAGCTTCAGTGTCATATGGTATTGTCTGTGTTGGACTTTCTAAAGATAGCTTTCTAATCTCTGTCCCTCAAAGCAACTCTGTTGTTCAAAGAAATAGTGAAGTGAATGTTGTTTCTCTAAATAAAAGTAGTAGAATGCTTTCAGGAAACCATGTTGAGAATTGTCTACAAAGGTTTCCATTTGATGATAGGTATCAAAACAATTATGAAGAACACTTTGTAGAACCATATGGTGAAGGTTGCTCTAAATCTATTTCTTCAGAAACAGAGGTGCCTCTCTTTATGGAAAAAGTCTAATTTTTAGTGGATGATTATAGTTCTAAAGATTGTTCTCTTCAACAAAAGTATGTAAATACTTGCACCCTTAATGGTGACGGTGACAGCTTTGGAGTTACTGATCATAAAGCAGAGAAAATATTAGTTTCAACTGCTGAAAAGACTAGTGCAGGTTCTATCCAAAATTGTGAAAATGAGCCTATGTTAGAGGAAAGATCAATTTCAGAATCTGGAAATACTAGTACAAGCTCTATCCAAAATTTTGAAAATGATTCTATGTTGGATGCAACAGATAGAAGTACAAGTACTGGTTTTCAAATTCCCGAGAAAGTAGAAATTGCTATAGATTCCAATGTCAGTTCTGGAAAGATATAATGCTTGGAGAATATGGTGTGTAATATCCTTCTAGAATTTTATATGAATGGCTCAGATGTTGGAGAAAACATTATAATTTCAAACATATTGTCTTTGAATTTTTATTTAGATGATAGTGTATTAAATAGTCCTCACAATTTAGCAAATTTGCTCCTTATTAAGACTGATAAATGGAATGGGCTGTCAAAGGAAATATCAAGTTCATGGAAGTCTCAGAATAGCAAGTAGTCAAGATTTTTATTTGCAAGGTCAGAAGGTTCTATAGAAAGATCAAGCCATTATTCCACTCCCAATTTGGCATCGTCTAGGCAATTGTAGAGGGAGTGGGAAAATGGAATAGATGTTTTGGAAAGCACAAATGGACATGAACCATTAGAGGAAATTTGGGGTCTAAAATGGGCCTTATAAGAAAACGTGCCAAAATAAGTTTTTGTGAGTTGGAATTCAAGAACCAATAGAATTTCAATAAAATAAGTCAATCATAATGGTTGAATTGACATATTTGTCATTAAAAAAAACTACTTTTTTTGTTCGTATTTTCGACATATCTCATTGTGTTTTTACTCAAATTTTGATCGGGAGAGCTCGTTGGATGCAAAATTTGATTCTGCATCCAACGAGTACCCACACTGCATACTTTTGACGGAGCCCGCTACCCCAAAAACAAGAAATACCTGAAAAAATGTGATGATGACATCATCATCATGTTTTTTTAGTTATTTCTTGTTTTTGGGGTAGCGGGGTCCATCAAAAGTATGCAGTGTGGGTACTCATTGGATGCGGAATCAAATTTTGCATCCAACAAGCTCTCATGATCGAAATTTGAGTAAAAACACAGGGAGATATGTCCGAAATACGAACACAAAAAGTAGTTTTTTTCTTTCTTCCTCCAAAATTAATCAATATTATTTTATTATTTTAACTATTATTTTATTATTTTCCTTAAGAGGCCCATTTTAGACCCCAAAAATCCTCTAATGTATTGAATATTAATGGACTATCTAATAATGCTTCTGGCCAAATGGTGCAAGGATTTCAAAGTACTTAAGAGGGAAGCACATTTTTTGTTCCTTCAAAGGCCAAGGGTGAGTTTTGTCTTCTTTTGTTTTTGGATATTACTAATTTTCTTTTAATAATTTTTTTTTACCTCTTGTTAATATGGCATTTATAGCTTTTGTTTCCTTTTATCCAGCCATTTTAAGTTTTTTTATTTTTCCAAGTTTGTTATCTATGGATATAGACTTATTTTTATGGATCTAAATACAAGAGATAACCATTTTTAGATGAGCCTATATTTTAATATCTAACAATGCACAGGGGATGTCCTTAAGTTTCACCAGGACATTACCAAAGTCGTGTAGGATTGTCAGATATCCCTTGGCCATCTTGGGAACTTCTTAGCATCACTTTCCAAAATCAGCACCTAAGAGAAAAGAAATATAAGGCCTTAGCGATACACTCACTCACCAACACATTACCCCTACTAAGAGACTATTCAATCTATAATTCAGCCAAGATTTAGATTTTTTTTCTTTAAATTACCTAGGCTAGACCCTCTCTTACTCTTACTGTCTACTCAGCCCCGCCTCTATCCTCCCGTAGAAACATACCCTATGTTATAATGATGTACTAATGGTAGGTTTTCAACAATTATTCACGAACCTTGACCTTTGTATTTGTAAATATAAATCCACACCAAAATATGAGACCTAGGTCTTAGTGAGGCTCTTATACTCCATTGAAGAAGCAATGCATCCCATGTGGGGAGTCAGAGTGGAAGGCGTAAACATTCCATAGGGCCTGAAGGGAATTGGAACTTAAAACTAAGTCATAATCAGATAATCAGGGTAGGTCTCTTTCACATTCCACTCAAGCAGGATGGAGACATGCTTTATTACCCTTAAGAAGAAATAGTTTCTTGTAGGCAGTTCAAATGGGGAATATGAACCTCATCATGATTTTTTCTATCCTTTTCTTCATCATAAATGTGCATTTCATGGTCAAGTAAATTCATTCATTTTGAAAGTCATAAATCTTGATAAAAATATGCCTTTATGCAACTATGCATTATAAGAACACTGTAGAATACCAGTCTCTCCAACCTTTTAGATAGGTTTAGTCAATCTCAAAAGCTTACTAGAATATAAATTTTAGTGTATTCTTATTTTAGGTCACCATACATTCTAAGGAAACTTCAGTTCTTATGAATGGTTATTTCTCTCTTTGAACTGTCGTCCAATCATCATGGACGTTGTTTCAGATCCTGTACATCTCAACACATAGCTGATATATATTTTGTTATACCTAATAGTTTGTAATTTTTTCAAGTTTAATTCATGCTTAACCAGTTGTCCTACCTTTCAAATAGCTGGTATCATCACCTAGAATCCAAATATAAAACCCTTTAATGTTTTCTCTAAAGACACAATGTTGTAGGAGCAGGGTATTTCTCTTTATATTTGCAACATGACTCTTTAATTATTGAATCCACTATTAGGTGCCCTTATAGCCAAGGAATAATGATTCACAAAGCATAACTCCTCCATACAAAATGGTACCTTTGAAACAGTAAACGATTCAATGCTAAATTCTTGCAATACTTGCAATTCCCCAAGTCAAAATACTTGCAATTATTTGAATTCTAGGTCTAGAGATCATTTTTGCAAGACATTACGGTGAATAGGGAGTCAAGTCTCTAATTTTGCAAATGATAATTGTCTAGTCTCCATTAGCAATAAGTTTCTAAATCTGCCTGGCTCTTAGAATGTTTATCACTTGATTTAAAGCTAAAATAGGCTTCACAATATACTTTAGGCTTCACAATATGAGAAGAAACCTTTTGCAGTTTGATCACAACCATAGACTTGCTTATTATGGAACCTTCACAAAGAAAAGGTGAATATACTATGCATAATTTTAAGTTTATTAATTATCAAAGAAACAGGTTGTGTTTTAATTTTGATAACCCATGATTAGGAACATCTAAAACACCTTGAAGCTCATGGATTCTTAATATTGCAGTAGACAAGAGGGACAGTTTTGTTTCTGACTCTTTGTTTTTTATGCAGTGATGGAACTGGGCTTCGAAATCCTTTCAGGAAGGACTCTTCTTTGGACTATGAGAATGATAGTGATGAATAATGGGAAGAGGTACTCATCACTAAATCTCTTTGTAAGAGTATTTGTAGTATTTTTATTAGCTTTAGTTACAGGGAAAATTATACATAGCTCTCAGGAATTAGTTTATCATAAATACTAGTTACTGGTAAGTTATAATAGTAATAATTATGTAGGTTGTAGATTGATATCTATCATAAATTTGTTTGAATATCATCATTGTCAAGCAATAATAACTTCTTAAAGGGTGCTAGCTCAATGGTAGAGCGCCTGCCTAATTATAGGCAGGAGGTTGGTGATTCGATTCCTCCAATCCCTATCATAAATTTGTGACTACAAAAACAACTAAATTCACATATATACGGCTATTGGTAGCTAATTTCCCATATCTTAGTCGTATTTAGCTTAGTCATTAATATGTTAAAATATAGTAGTTTATTTAATCATATATTTTTTCATTAATGGTTTCAATCAGTGACTAAATCAGCGACTAAATCAATGACTAACTCAGTGACTAAATCAATGACTAAATCATTAACTATCAATGACTAAAAAAATGACTAAATCATTGACTATCAATGACTAAAGCATTGTCTATCAATGACTAAATCATTGTCTCTCAATGAATAAATCAATGACTACTAAGTCAAGCTATTAATGACTAGTGAAATACGACTAGCTATACGATAGTGGAAATTTGCTACTATTAGTCACCGACTCAAAAATGGTCATTTATAGCTTGATTTTAGTCAATTTTTTTAGTCATTAATTTATTATTTTCTACTAGTGCTCACAGTATCATCGAAACTTGCACCCATATACCCATTATCTTTCCATTCATCACCCCCTTTTGTCACAGTATCCATAGCCTCCACACACAGGAGTTCTACTACTCAAGGTGCATCTTCAATATGCCCTTTTCATATACAAGCATCTTAATTGACAATTATAGAGACAACAAGAACCTGCCTCTAGGTCCATTGAAAAATTCCCTCTCTCCCTTACTATATGATTTGGTGGTGTCAAATGCCAATTCAATTATATATCCTTCCAGGATACGATCCAACTAGACTTCAATAGCTTGTGATGCCTTGTTATCAGTCTCCTGCAACTCTTGGATCAATTTAGGGGTCTAGGATGTTGGCTCTCCTCCTTGGAAATTCATCTTGCAATAGGTGAATCGCGCCAACCAATCGCAAAGAATGATGGGTAATTCAGAGAAAAAATACTCATGAGGACCGTCATGTATTTACCTCACCAACCACTTATTTATCATCGATGCAGGATTATGATTTTATGCTTCAGCAAATTCTCGTCGATTCTGATTGAGACAATCTTAGATTTATGGTATTGTCGGATGCCACATATCCTCCTCTCAGTCGCAACAAGGTCCCAAAACCCCTTCCAAGACTAAAAGAGATGGGTTTTTTTATAGAACCTATTGTTAACTATAACCCCCATAATGTTATTTCAAACAAAATAAAATATCTGAAAAGAAATCCTTTTGAGCATAAAGAGATTGTTTAATTAGCAAATTTTTCAATTTGGTCTTATCATCCAAAAGAGACTCCAAAGCATACTGATATGCAAGAGGATTCAACTTATTATGTAAGAGAGATTACTTTGTTGCAGCCTGACACTTCCAAGTTGATATTAGCAATTGAGAACATCACACCTTTGGTCAGTCATTTAGAAAGGACCAACAAGCAATATTTTTCAGATGCTATTGATACTGAAGAAAAGGACACTACTAGAACTCCTAAGAAGTAGAATACTAAATCAGAAGGACAACTTGTCTAGAATAGAAAAGAAGACAAGGAAAGAAAAACCTGAAATTAACAGGGCCTATTTTTTAGGTGAAGGAGTATGCATTTGTTGATACACCAGTTGACTCCACATGTCAATAAAAAAAAAGTAGAATTGTTGGATAAATATAAAGAAACCAAATATATGACTTCAGAGGAAACTTTGAAATTGTATTCATAAGTAAGGAAAATTTCTAATCAAGAGGTATGTATCCCTTGTTTATGTTAGAGATTACTACCATAATACTTTTAACTTAGCCTTAGCATCCAAGAATAGTTTTGTCGAAATGAATATGTATTTAGAAAATATCCCTATCCCTGACATGATACATTTGCACAAGAAAATAGGGGATATTTTTTTCACTGGTCTTTTTAAAGCTACCTTGAAATTATCAAAATTGCAGACCAGTAAAAGAAAAATTGAGAATCCGTTGAGACAAGAAAAGGTGGAGAACATAGCCCACTAGGCACAAATAAAGAAGTTATAGGCCAATTGTTGGGCAAAATATCGTATTGATTAATTCACCTAATATTTAATTATCGACCGGGGTTGGTAGTATTAGAGTTTACATAAAATATATGCGAAGGTAGAAGGGTTCCTATGGTGTCGTGGGAATATTTTAACAAACAAAATATCGAAAGATATTTCAAAATGAAAAACCTTGTCAAACTCTAAATAATTCAACTATCAAAGTAATTGAACTAGGATAGAGTACTAGACCAGATTGGTATCAAATTATACTACTCTACTCTATAAACATTTACTATAATATAAGAATATATACAATGCTATTTTATGAAAATAAACTATTCTATGAAAATATCTATTTTACTACTAAACAACTTTAAAGATGAACTGTACAAAATTACAACAACTAGTTATGCTCCTAAGAAGGACTATACATGCAACTACCAAATGTACATAATGATTTGTACAAGAACTATCTAGTTCCACTCTCCTTGGTTATTTTTGGGATAAGCATTCACTGTAATTGGAACAGGAGCAAGAGAGGTGTCAAAGTGACTTTCAAACGAAGTGTAGAAACTAAATGGAATCAAGTCTAATTTAATCTCTACAAAGATATGTAGACTAAGAAACATCTAATTGCAACTGATGGTAAACATGATGGTTTAATTCATAGGTGACTAACTCCTAACTTGAAAAAGATATAACAAGACTACAAGAAAGTAGACCTTACTTATAAACAAGTAGAAAACTTAATAAAGAAAAGCAAGTAGAAAACTTAATAAAGATGGTTTTAAATCCTATCCTATAGGTTTCTTCAATAACTACATGATGGAAAGAGCAAGCCTTATTGCTATGAAAAATTTACAAGGTACTAGTCTATTAATGCATCTAACCCTAAACTTCACATGAAAAGGGATAAATCAAATCAAAGATATAATTATAGGGAAATATAATAGACCAAAATACATTACATGATTCTAAACATAGAGTGAAAAGAAGGAATAAATAAGAATAAAACTTAATAAGTATTTCAAACAGTCTAATCTAAGGCTTTAGGAGGAAACACAACTACTGTCTATCTTCCACTATCAAAATATAATAAAAAAATTAAAGAAACAGGCTTAAAACATATTAGAAATGCTAAGGGATGAATGATAGACTGGATAATAGACTGAAACAAAGGTCTGGATGATAGACATAACATATTGTCTGAATGACAGTTTGCATACAAAAAGCACTAAACTGTTAAGAAATTATTAATCTAAATGATTTTAAGGTCAGTTGATCCATGCATATGATAATGAAGTGTATATGAGCAATAATTAAATCTACTTAGTGATCAAATTTCATAGCAAAATAATCTAAATTAATTAATAAATTAAAAAAAATATTGATATTCATTGCATCATTAAACAAACTGAAATGCAATGAAAAAACATAAATAAAGTTGAACCTACTATAACTTGATCCTATACTATCAAAGAAATCTATTCTATCAACATAACATCAAGCAATAAAATGGAAAGACTTTGGTAAGGAAATTGAAAACTAATTTATTCACAACTGGTTTCTTAAATCATGAAAGGAAACTACATTAACAGCATAATATCAAAGTGCAAGGTATAGGGAATAAATAACATGAACAATTACAGTACTAGAATTGCATAAACAAATTACAAATAAAATTATGCTAATTGAAAAAAGAAAAGGAATAACGAAAATACACAGAAATGGAAATCTTTGGTCGATGGGGGGCCCTCCTAGCAATCGAAGTGATGACTTGCTAAACGCGACTAAGACACAATCATGCACAACATAAGCAGAAATTCCATTAGATAAAAAGAAAGTATTACATAGTTTATGGAACCGACTGATTACATATATAAAATGGCTAACTATCTCACTAACTAACTATTCCTCGCATAGAAGCGCTTGTATATATATATTTTTTACAAAAGGAAAGCAAGTCAACCCTTTCACTGGTCGAATTCTCTTTAATATAAGTCAACTATTATGAAAAATAACTAAACGCAAGCCAAAACATAATGCCTTCCTCTTCCTTCGTGAATCTGGTTTCCCTTTGGCACGGTTAATGTCAAGGTGTCGAGCATAAACAACATGCTAGCAATCTTCTAGAAAGGGGTTCATGATATCACTCTGGCACATGGACAACAAACAATTTACAGGATGTTTCATGCTCTTCATGCTTGGAAATCTATCAGTACTAGTGTGTGAATAGCTCAGAAGGCATAATGGTGAGATGTGCAGTGAGTTGGATATAAAGAGAAATAATAGCAGAAAGACATGTCTCTAGTGGTAGAGAGTGAGAAGAACATGAAATAAAAGTTTGATGAAATGGAAAGGAAGCTACAGGAGAAAGAAAAAGAGCTACAGGACAAGGAGAAAGAATTAGAACAGTGAGAATTATTCCTCCTACAGCTGAATCCAGTGAGAAAAACATTGTCCATGCTATGTCATAGATTAGTGTGAAATATTTACAGCTAACTGGATTGAAAAATAAAAATAAAAACCAAGAAAACATGACATTGAAAAGAGAACAAGAAAGAAAAAATTGGGAAGCCAAATCTCAAGCTTAGGAGTCTAAATGCAAGGAATTGCAAACCAAAAATGATAAATAGATGAAGAAATTAACAAGTCAATTTCCAATATAGGGGGGAAAACATATTATTTGGGATGCCATCATATAGGAAGAAGACAATTCTAAACCCTACCTTGACTATGTATTGGATAAAGAAGTGGCGATTCATTCATCCATGAAACTTATGGTAGTAGAAAAGGAGAAATTGAATGAAAACCCAGTTGACTTCGCGAATAATGCCATCAAATTATTGAATGTTTTGTCAGAGGATGATTTGAAAAAGGAAAACATCAAGGATAGAATATCAATTATGGCCTAGGCTAGGAAGGTAGTGATTAAGTATCACCATTTAGACACAGTCCAGGACAAAGTTGACATTATGGCACACCAAGTAAAGAATTTTATTGATATGTTTGATCCTTTATTTAAGAAAGGACTCCCATTATTTTCAGAATAAAAAAGGTGCAATGCTGGCTTAGAAGGAATACCATGAAAAGATGATCGAATGCGAATTAGATCACGGCAATTTCGTTGATATGAACCAATTCCTTTATGGTAGGAAGATTGTTGATAAATTGGCTAATGAATTTGAGATATTTTTCGCTTTTAAAGATGCATGTGCACATCTACAAAATTATTATTGTAAGGATCATATTGAATTGTGCGTGTTGGCAATGGAAATGTCTACTTTGGAGCTACCTTCTGCAGACCAATGGAAGACCATAGAAAATTTCAGGAGGACTAAGTACACGTTGCATACTTGAAGACTTGGAAGATCATGGAGAATTCAATGTTGAGGAATAGCTATTAAGCACTAGTCTATTTTATAGAAGTTGTCAGTAGTTAAGAAGTGTCGATTGACACATGTAAAGGTGGTTGTGCCTATTTTTAGCAATTAGTTTTATTTCAGCTCATGCAGCAAATGTATAAGAACCTATAAATTGTATCGAAAAAGGGTTGGAACCCATGATATTTTGAGTTATGTATTTTGAGACTTATCTTTTATAAAATTGCAGAGACGAATGCTAGACTTTCGTCAAATATTCATGTGTTATTTCTAATTACATTATGTAATTTCTCTTCCTTGTGAATGCTTTCTTATTTTACCTTCCATTATGTTTTCCTTCATTCCTAAAATGAGTGTTCACAGGTTCATAATTCATTTATGTATATGCACTGGATATTATTTCATATATCCACAAATATTTTCAACTAAAATTACTGCAGAATTCATCTTATGGTGCTCTATATTGATGGATTGTTGTTGTTTCTTTCTTTCCACCAGAAAATCAGCATTTTGACGGTAATTGAATAGGTATATTGCCTTTGTTGAAATTATTATACAAACAACTATGTGATTCATTTGTTATATATTTAGACCCCATATCCCAATCTTTACTTTCCCCATTTCAAACAAAATTAGAATCTGAATCTTTATTTTATTTCTCATATCTGGCCTTGTTAAAAATCAGTGAGAGATCCCTCTCTAGAAAGGAAAAATCCAATTTTCTTTGTTAAAGTGGTTCTGCTGTTACCTTGAGATTTATTTCCTACAACCTGAGGTAAATTTTGAGTGATAACACCATGCACATGGTTCACAAAAAAATCCCATGCTCTCTTGCCTCTCATGTGCACTATGCGTGGCTCAAGAATCATATAAAGGTTTACATTGTATCCCTACAATTGATTTCTCAAAATAGTTTTTAAAACTTTGTTGTAAATATATCACATGCACTAGGTAATTTACTTTTCAATTGTTTATATGCACTGATGGTTTAAACTTGTATCGACACATAGTGCACTATACATTACTCATCCTTGTGAACTCGATGCTTGGGCTATACTTTTTTTATTGAATTAACTTATGTGTTGATATGGAAGGTTCTTAGTAGACATATGAAATGGCCATATGGCTCTCGGTGCTGAGCTAAAGTTGGAGATTATCCTTCAGCCAACATTTTTTAATAAAAAAAATTCTAACACTATATATTGTTTATAAAATAACCTTTTAGTCCATAAATTTAATAAAACAAACTTTTGGCCTAAGGTTTAGGTTTTTTTCTATAGAGCATAATTTAAAATATATAAGCCAAGATTGACTTTAAAACCATTTTTAAGCCCCAATAATGAAAGATTACCCTTCTCTCATCGAGAGAACCTTTAATCCCTTTTTTCTTGCAAAAACTAGAAAAATTTAATGAAATACAAATGAGCAAAGCCTCGAAGCTACTAAGTCACCAATATATGCTTGAAATTCATACGGTGATAATACTAACCCCCGAAAAAATAAAATAGTGCTAATACCCTATATGATAGACACTAACAGGTTCTAAATAGTAAGAATATTTTCCACATATAATTTATGCTTTGGAGCATTGCATTCACCATCCCCATTACAAGAACAACTTAGAAATTCATCATTTTATTCACCATCTCCCTTAGAAGTGGCTAAGAATTTCTTGGAGCACCAATTCCATTGGACAAGATTTAAGAATCCAATAGAAAAAATAGCATAAACCATCTCCAATTCTACACCATTGAGGAGCATCAAAGTCATTATTTCATTTATCATTGTATTCACCATAGCCATCACAAGTGACTAAGAATTTCTTGGAGCACCAAAGACACCAAAGACACTGAACAAGGTTCAAGAATACAATAGAAAAATGCCATAAACCATCTCCAATTTTTCACCATTGAGGAAGGTGTAAGACAATTTTGTCGATAATTGTATTCACCATATCCATTACAAGTGGATATGAATTTCTCGGAGCACCAAATACATTGGAAAAGGTTCAAGAATCCACTAGAAAAAACCATAAACTATCTCAAATTCTAGACAATTGAGAAACATCAAATGAAATATCTCTTTGATCATTGTGGTGGAGTATCTAGACATAATTGAGCATGAAAAATACCAATCTTCCAATTCAAGAGCACATAAACCCTCTCCATGTAACACCCTGGTTTTGACCCAATGGTATTGAAATTGTACATGATGTATATATTGTATTTAAATCATGGCAAGGAGATCAAGGCCAAGGCCTTGCCATTGATTTGGTGTTGTGTGTATCAGTGATCAAGGTTGATGCTAATGGGTATAATTCTAAGTCTAGCATATTATATTTTGAAGTCATTATGTAAAAATGAAATTAAATTAAATACCATAGCTACCTATGCACTGCAATGTAAGATATGGGGGCATGATTTCACAAGGAACAGGGAGGGGAGTTAGTAAAACTCCTAAGCCATAGGGTAAGACCAGATGTTAGTGGGGAAACCCATAAACCCTCAGCTACCTTTTCATCCCCTGCACTCAATCATTCAACTATTCCAGAAGAGCAGTTGAGGAAGTTAATTTCTTGGGAAGAGAAAGGCATGGAAGTTGGTTTCGTGACTAATCCAACCTATAGTCTGAGCAAACCTGCAGCCCAAAATATGGGGCAACCGCATTCTTGCTTTTGAGGAAAGAAATTGCATGGATGTGTGCCCATTTCATCTTCTTGAGTCACCCAGTATGTCTTGTTCTTTCTTATCCATTATTCAACAATTCTTCAGATCCATTATTCAAGGAGGTTGTTCATTATGCTTTGTTCACTCTCCTGAGTTGGGGAATAGGTTTTTCTATAGTGTTTCTCCTATGTTACAGAGTGGTATGCAAACCTGGTTGTATGTATTACAAAGTAGATCCTTTTGTTGTTATGTCTCCTTGTGGTTTGTTGTGATGTGTACCGTGGATTAGCTATGAATAGTATGCAAGACTTAGGAGTGGAAGAGATGTCAAATGGGATTTATAAACCTAGTGCAGAGAGGAACCTCAAGAAAAGATAAGAGTGGCTGGTGAATGTTCCATGCACATCCTGAAGAGAACTAGAAGGGAAGGCATATCCTAAGGGACTGTGTAGCATAGAAGGGGATGCTTCCTTGCATTGGGTGTGTAGGTATTATGGATGTCAGTTTAGATAGATCTTATGGAGGTGCCCCTAGCTCTTGAATGAGATAATAGCTTAGCCATTCTTGATTTCCATTTCCTTAGCATCCTAATAAACCCAAAGGTATATTGGTTGTCATACTAATAAACCCAATGGTATATTGGCTTGGGTGGGCAGCATGATAAACCTAATCGTATATTTTCTAGGCTAAGCAGCTTGATAAACCCAACTAGTAGTTGTATTGGGTGTGACTTGTTGTGCATTTTTCCATGTGTGATTCTTGACTGGACAGCTTGATAAGCCCAACTGTTATTCTTTCTTGGTTGAGTACTTGATAAATCAAGCAGTGTGACGGCTTGGCTGAGTGTCCTAATAAACCCATCTATTTGTTGGATTGGATCATCCTCATTGTGAATATTGGATTGATTGTGTGCATTCTGATAAACCCAATTGTTTCTATCTTGGTCATGTTTCCTAATAAACCCAGCAGTGTATTGTATTTTTTTCCCATAGCTTGATAATACCAATTGTGTATTGGCTTGGCTGGACAGTCTGTGAAATCCAACTGTAGGATGGCTTGACTGTGTATGATTTTTTATGGATATGTGTGAGCCCGCGCTCCCTAGTTCCTTCTGGAATTCATGCCCAACTCGGGGGTGGAAGTTGTGTTGAGAGATTAGTGAACACAACTGGCCTATGGTTGGGTGGGATGTTGCAGTGACATAGCTAGTTGCGGGACAACTTCATCTTCAAGATAAGTATTCTCTGTTGTGTTATTTCTGCAATGTATTTTCTTATGAATGTGCGTATTATGTTGAATTCTTATGAATGAATTAAGTAGAGTTTAATTTTGATTAAATTTCCCTACATTTCCATCTATTTATTCCTTGTATTTCCATTGCATTTTTCTTATGATCATGGAGGATAGAAGCATGGTTACAGGGTAAAAAATGCAGCTATCCTAAGGTAAGGAATGTTGGTTTTCTGCACCCCAGAATCTTCCTGCATAAGGCATAAGGAATAAGGTGGGAAAACAAGAAAAAGACAAGGCAAAATGTTGGTTTTTCACACCCCATATTCCTCCTATGGAAGATGGAACTAGAAAGAGGAAAAAGAGCTGAAAATTCTAAGGTAAAAGTGTGTTTTCTACACCCCATGATCCACCTGCGGAAGGAGGGGGGAGGAAAATGGGAAAAAGGTTAAGGAAAAAATTTGTTTTTTTATGATTCCCAAGCTCTGCAACGGAAGGCAGAGAGTCATTAAATGATCCTATCCAATGTTGAGTATCCGATTCCCAAGTTCCATGGTGGAACGACTATTACAGCGATGTTTATTCTTAAACATGGATGTACAAGGATGAACATGACTCATGACTATGTTGAAAGAGATTGTAAAGAGAAATGTTAAATTATTCCTCATATCATTTAGGTGTATGGGAAAAAGGTTCATGGACATCGTGGTATATCAAAGCGATGGTAGAGTAGCGGCAATGTTACATTGTGCTATCAGAGCAGGATTAGCGGTTGTGTTCCTCTAAGGTGAGAGGGGACATGACATTGTGGTATCAGATCTAATGGTTAAAACATTGGGCTTATATGGGACAAGTGAATAGTTTTTAGAGCTATTGGTTCCATAGTAAGTGGTTTTTGAATTATGAGATTGTCTAATAGTGTGTTTATTAACACATTTCGCAAAGTCATAGTGGATTTCAGAAAAGTTGGTTTATGGCTTGTCCATGGGAACCTACAACATGAATGATGCACAGGATCCCTATCATCTCTAGGAAAATGCTATGGGGGAAAAAATTCGAGTTGGAAATTCTGAAACAAAATCAAATGGGAGAAGATATCAAGAGACTCTCCTAGATATTGCAGCCACCATGAGAATCCTAAGGGTGTATATGCATAGTTACAGATAAGATAATGAAATTGTGATTAAAGCTCAAGAAGAGCAGAATAAACTGAATGGAGCTATGCTGCAGAGTTTGATAGACATCCAACGACATATGAAATCTGAGCATCAGGAATTAAATCCAAAAGGAAGTAGGAGCGGTGCCAGAATAAGAAAGATGTATTCTAGTGGATCAACTGACTCTGAAGGATCCACTGGGGGTTCAATCTCTTCATCTCACATGAATAAGAGGAAAAGGCATTACTAGAATAGTTCACGTGATGAATTTAAGAAGGAAAGTCTTCCTACCTTTAATGGTGAGGTAAATACTGGTCAAGAAGAGGAAGCTTGGCTTCTTGGGATGAGAAAATATTTCCAATTCCAAGACTATTAAGGAAATATGAAGGAAAAGGTAGCCATCTTCAATCTGAATGGAATAGCATCTATATGGTGCCAAAACCTTAGGAAAGTAAACAATAGAAATGAAAGAAATATTATGTGGAAGAAGTTCAAGAAGTATTTCAAGAAGAAGTACCTCTTTGAAAGGTACTATGATGGAAAGATTAAAGAGTTCCATGAGGTGAGATTGGGACAACTGACCATGGATGAATATGCAAACAAATTCTTGGAACTATTTAGGTATGCCAAGTATATTAGAGAGGATAAAGTGAAAATTCAACATTTCCTAAACCTCATCCATACAAAGGAAGAATTGAGTTTGATGAACTTATAACTCTAGAAGAGGCTATAAGGAATGCCAAGTATTTCTATGATCATAACAAAAGAAAACATGATATCCATAAGGCATGGAAGGGAAAGAAGAATGAGAAGTTTTACCAAAGGAAGAAAGGATTCAAACCTTCTCACTTTTGAAATCAGCAAAGGCATCCATCACAAGCTATGACCAAGCCATCCAGATTGACGGGAGACATGCCAAGAGATCCACAAGAGATCGGAAAACCACTCCAATGTCGGGGATGTGGAAAAAAACATATAAGCAAAAACTGTCCACTTGGGAATCAGTATGTAAGGAAATCTCACTATGTACAGAGAGCTAAAATAGTGTTTCAAGTAGCAAGGACTGTCCCTAGAATTTACGCATTTCTAGAGGACCTCAAGGAAGATCATAAGTCAACTGTGGTTGAACTTGAGGGTAATATTGATGAGAAATTTGTTTCTATTTTGATTGATCCTGGATCTACTCATAGTTATATCACTCCTAGAATTGTTAGAATTATGCTTTTAAGAATTTAAAGAATAGAAAATCATGGTTAGTTCAACTAGCCACTGGAACCAAGAGAAATGTTAGTGAAGTGATAGAGAAATGTCCATTTGTCATGGATGGGTTAGTCACTTGTTGTTGTTTAGGATTAAACACCCTTGTAACCTAGGGTCTGTGGTTACCAACTTACTACTAACCTTATAGACAATCAGCTTTAATAGAGTAGAGAAAGGAAATAGGAAGAAATTCTCAACTTACCCGATTACTGACGGTTGATCCAAGCTTGATCTTATTCCACTCTGTTTATCTCCAAAGCTTCCAGGGATGCACCTCCTTCACCTGCAAAGAGAAAATTATCCAAGTACAATCTTATACATGTATATATGAGAGGTTAGATAAACAATATATCTAGTGCATAATCGAATATATTCATCAATCATGATACATGAAAGAGACTCAACACAATGTTGGAAGAAGAATTCTCTTTATTAACAATCAGTGAATGAGATAAGAGTACAACCTAGCTTCTGAGATAAGGACTCCTATGCAACCAAAGGAATCTGAGTTCTGTTGCACCAAGACTTCTGAAGATATACCACCAGCATAACTTTGCTCTCCAAACTTGATTGATTAATGCCCTTCTAAAGGCCTTTATTTATACTTTAGGAAATATAGTGGTTTCCAAGCTTGAGGAGGTTGAAACCGTTAGGATAGTTAATGATTAGGACCCAACTAATCTCCATTAATTGTGATTTATATTTTTTAATGTCGAATCAAGATGTACGCAACTATTGATATAGGCAACCCATGTATGACACACGAGTTGCTTAAAGGAAACCCACGTATGTTGATGTATGTGGGTTGCAATGGAGATAGTCGCATACAGTACGTGAGTTTTAAATGGAAATAGTCATGTACGTACATGAGTTGCAATGAGGATAGTCGCGTATGAAACTCAACACTTAGAAAAATAATATGGCAAGCTGGTTCAAGGGTAAATGCATCCCATGTCATTCCCATCTATAGTGTTTGGCAAACTTCAATCCTAAGATGTCCTTTTTTGTACCAACATAAGGAATGCAGGCACTCGAACAGACAAGTGCAATTTGGTTTGATAACAGATTCCCCCTAATGTGTGAGGTCGGAGTGAAACGATGGATGAAATACATTATAATCATTATCTTGGAGAACTCAGAATTCCAATGGAGCAGAGGTAGTACGTGAAATAAATACATAATAATGCCATATATAAAGTCATATATGAGGATGCTATGTTCAATATACTGGAACACTAGCTCCTTTACAATATTTGAGTACATCATATAGTACAGGTACAATACCACGTATATTACAAAGGTGGAGCAAAGCTACAATATACAATAATGATGAGTCTTCAAAGATCTGGAAGTTGTGTAAGTGACCACAACATAATATTGCACAACTTAGTCCATAGATATGAAACTAAGGTCTTCGTCAAAAATCCCAAAGAACCAATACAATCCAAGCCATGTGAATAGATGTTATTGAAGTCGAACATGGATAGGATTCAAAAAATTGTCAACCAATAGGTGATAATCAACAACTGAAGCGTAGGAATTCACCAAAAATGAAAGTGAATCCTAAGGTACGATTTTCAAAACTCTAGGTCTTCGTCGTTAGGAAGTGTTGATGTGGAACCATACTGTGATGAGGAAGGAAATAGATCCTCCAATAGATGACAAGAGTGACTAGGAACTGGGTAAAGAAAGGGAGACACAAGTAATAACATATAAGACAATGATGGAATCAGGATATAGATCAGATACAGGGTTAAGTCCTTGAACAGTGAGAACGACACAGAGATGACCCAAGGAAACTTTTAACTTTACAGATAGTACAACTAGACTTATCTATCATGTAGGAGGCATGATCAGATTCCCCAGGTAGAACTGACAAGAGGACGAGTAAGAAACTCGAAGTAATAGCTGAACTAAAAGTGAACACTGAGACATGAGTATTGGAAAAGACAAAGAGTGCTATGTTCAAGGAAGACATGTTTCCACTGACTGAGAACCAAAACAAAACTTCTTCCTTATCTTCCCTATTAAATTTTAATGAGTCCGGGAAAGTCAACTCAAGTCTCTCTTCATTTTTAACAAGATTGAAGAGAAGAGGGAATAATGATTGATAGTATCACTGATTTGTGGATTTCATGAGCCCAAACTAGTACATGCTCACTTGGTGTTTTCATGTTTAGAGAGTCTCAAAAATCTGAGGAAGACTCCAGGGGGGTCCATTTTCATCCAATTTAGACTCCCGAGGGCGAAAAAGTATAAAACATAACACAGAAGAACTCTCTTCACTTTTGTAGAAGAAAAGGTGAACCTTTTTCATACTTAGTCAGGGAGGTCCGAAAAAGGTTAAACTACCACCTACCCAATGCTCCTTCAAGAGCAGCATATAGCTTGATTTTTACGAGTGTGAAGGAAATAAATATGACTCGAAAAGATCCATTTGAGTATGAGAAATGGGGCTTACAACAATAAACTTGATGCTTTGTTCTTGGTGTTTAACAAGCATGACAAAGACATAAAGTACGCTCAGAATCTTTTTCATGTTTAGATCCAGAGCACAAAAAAGAGAAAACTGAGCTCATACGGAGTGTTTCTTTTCCGTAAATTTAGTCCCTCAGGTCCAAAAAAGTGATAAACCTATACCTGAGAATACTCTTCTCAATTCCATAGAAAAGAGAGTGATCCTTTCTCGTATTATTCCACATGGTCTAAGAAATAGATAACCTACCACCAATGTGAATTCCCATTCACATATTCTTAACGAGCTTTAACGAACAAGTTTACTCGGTATTCAAGTGTGTTTTGAGGAGTTAGACCTAGGCCTAAAGAAACTCCATAAGGGCGAGGAGTCTTATAAAGGGATAGCTTGTAAAAAGAGACCAAAATGAGGCTCAATTTGGTGTGAAAAATAGCTAAAAAGACTCCCCTAAACCTATGACAATTGCAGCATGAGTATCGAAAGACAATAAGTAGGTTCTAAATGAGGATACTCATGGGAGGAAAGTCCTATCCATGGAAGAACAATGGTATAAATGAGGAACTAATGGTTAAAGATACCATAGTTTGTTGTCAAAGTGTTAATGCTAGGATTAAGATGGATTAGGTATAAAATGCAGAATGCATGTGAAATGACCAAAAACCATCCTATATGAGAGAAAAAACAACTTTAAACAACCACAAACCTGTCACATGGAAGAAAAGATATGGCATTAGTTTTAAAAAATATGAACTATAGGAAAAACCCCATTTTGAAAATATTTTTTCTATAAATAGTTCAAAATATGAATAAAAAACTCACCATTTGATTTTTATCCAAAAAAAACAAGTTTTACCTCTACCTTTGATTGCTCGGTGTGGATGGTTCGGTGGACAATTCTCGAAACCGCAAGTACCAGGTAAAATGACACTCCATGCTCTTTCGTTTGATTCAAGCAATTTTCAATTTTGGACCCAAATTTTATGTTTTCAACCGCCCTCAAAGCATGAACGCTGTGTACGTGGGTATGGTATGTTAATAGTCACGTAAACACATTCTGTACGTGGGTTGCCTAAAGGAAAGTTGCGTACAGTACGTGACTTGCCCAAAGGCCAGTCACATACACTATGTGAGGTAGAAAAAGAATATATAGGGTCAAAAATTCAATTTTTTAAATGAATATGATGGTTTGAAATTGCTTGATTATTAGATTGAAAGATGAAGCTTTAGTGGAGGGAGAGGGAAAATGAAGACATGGACCAGGAATCTCTACAATATGCCCCCATGGTAAATGTTTTACGGCAGAGTGGGTTATTGAAATTATTCTGTACTTCACCTATGCAGTCAAATGTCCACCTATTAGAGTTTTTGATAAACTATTGGGATCATGATCTTGGCATGTTTGACCTTCAAGGTGAGTTTATAAAGGTTACTCTGGAAGATGTCTATTTCATTTCTAGTTTATCATGACGGGGAGCTCCGGTGAACTTGGAAGGTACCGGTAGAGGTAGTGACCTTCTAAGTGTATAGAACTACATAAACATATACTACGAGCCTAGCACTCAAAAGAGGGGTAACTGCATCCCTATTGTTCACATTCACAACTTTCCCTTATAGTTATTGATGACCACTATAGTGAGGGTTGCAGGGTCATCATCACTTCACCTTGCAACTCGGAACCAAATGAGACTAGTAGTGGACTGTATACAGGGAGCCCTATATGACTGGTGTTCGGGAGTGATCTCGATAATGAGGAAACAACTCTCTGACTGCAAAAGAGGCAGGCGAAAGAATTTTGGTTATTCCATCATGTTAGTAGCCTTTTTCTTTTGAGAGGGTTCCAGGTTTGAGTCTTGCAGTACCATTTCCAGTTCCATCTCCCCATCAGCCTAGGCTGAGTAGCTGGGGAGAGATCTTCCTCCACTAGGGAGGTGGTGGATCGGTTTAGAGTTTCTATGACGATGACTTCTACTTTTGGTGGCAGTGACAGTTACCAGCCTTGGAGTAGTTTCCATATGCTAGGTTAGATTTTCTAGGTGATAATGACCTTGTCCTCCCTCCTGGAGGAGCATGGGGAGAGTCAGGTATTTTTTTTCAAATTTTTTATTTTTTTATTTTTATGAAATTTAATTATAAAGATATATAAATATGTATAAGAGTTCTAATCCTTTTAAAGTGTTAAAATGCAAATATTGGACTAGTCATCCCTGCTGGGCATCCACGTATGTATGTGCATCCTATGTTAGGAGAGGACCAGGGTTTGATTAGAGTTCTTGAGGGAAAGATGGCTAGGCTTACCCAGAGAGTACCTACCTTACGCATTGATCATATCCCTACCATCATGCAGGAGCTAGTGGTTGGTATACCACTTGTCTGGCTATGCCTTATGAGGTGGGTAGCGAGAGCAGTACTTGTGTATATAGATGCTGTTGAGGCTGCTGAAGCCGAGGAGGCTGAAGAAGCCTGAGCACAGTGTTATCAGGATGATTGGGGGGACTAAGGTGGTCAAGCTTATCCTTAGAATAATTTTATGGACCTTGATCCACGTTTTGTATATTTTTTGTATATTATACAATTATGACTAGATCTAAGGATCAGAAAATCAACCTATCTATATGGACTGATATTCACATATATATATATTTTGTCGATTTATTTACAAATGTTTTTTTATGTGTCTAATGTATATTTTTTATGCAAAATGTGTTAAATGCCAATCCAAGATATAATTATCATATGCATCAGTTAATGAATTTTGGTTTCTTGGAATATGATTGAATATAATAAACTCAAAATTTCTTTCCAATAACCTAACTTGCATAAACTGATGTAATAGAATAGGGTTCCGCACCTTATAAGCTTGATTGAGCTGGGAAACCACTAGCTGAGAGTCCATTCGGACTTCCAGCTGAGTGATACCATGTGATAAAGCATCCCATAAAATTTCAATGAAATCCATGTATTTAGCCACATTATTGGTAGCGGGACCTAAGCAAGCGCCTGCTAAGGGAGAATAAATGACCCATGAAGCTGAAGCCAAATTACAAGTGTGGTGACTGTCGCCATGGGTGAAACCTACGAAGCACTCGGAAGACATCTGTAACAACCATCATATGGTATAAAAAATACAAACTGACGAACTATTGTATATAAAAATACATACAGTAAAATACAGGAAAAAACGCTAAGCCTAAGCATAGTACTTTTTTTAGGTAGACCCCATTTATAGGCTCAGGCAGCTTATTCCCTTTGAAATCAATCAATTCATATGCACCCTTCTTTAACACCTTTGACACAACATAAGGTCCCAAACACATAGACCTGAACTTTCCTACCCCCATGGGTTCTTTGTCTTAATCCCAGAGCAGAACAAGCTCCCCTTCAGAGAAAATTCGAGGCTTAACTGATTTATCATATTGGCTTTTTACCCTATTTTTATGAGCTTTGTTTGCTATCAGCACATCTCTATGTTGCTCATCTAGATGTAGTAAATGTAATAGACGTTCTTCCAGCTCAGTCATATTAGGTAACACACGAATAGCAATTTTTAAGGACGGGATTTCGCATTCGACCGGGGTAACTGCTTCCACTCCATGAACGAGCTGGAAAGGAGAAAACCATGTAGCAGTTTTCACATTGGTCTGATATGCCCAAAGTGTAGGATATAGCATGATGTGTCAATTGGAATGGGCTACATTAATAGTATGTTTGAGAATAGTTTTCAAAGTTTTATTAACAGCCTTGACTTGATCGTTTGCTTGAGGATAGAACAAAGATGAATGTTCTTGTCTAAACCCTAGCATAGTGGTCAATTCAGTCATCATACTATTTTGGAAATGACTGCCATGGTCAGTGAAAATCACTTTAGGGATACCGAATCATGCGATAATTTGGTTGAAATCCAAAAACGTTGCAGTTTCTCCATCAGCTTTAAAGGTCAGCATTTCCTCTGCCCATTTCATGAAATAATCTATAGAGATAATGATATGTCTATGCCCCCTAGACAAGACTGGGTTGCACATCATGTAATCTATCCCCCACTTCATGAAGGGGCCCATTGAGATGATGGTAAATAATGGAGCGGGATGCGACCGCATATTTCTGGTGTAAAGCTGACAAGGATGACAGTGCTTCATGGCTTCCACACAATCTTTAAAGATCATGGGTCATAAATAACTGGCATGTAATATATTATGGGTCGTTGGTAACCCAGATAAATGACCCCCACATGCTCCACTATGGGCATCATTTAGGACAACCTCAGCTTCTTCGTGGGTAATACACTAACACAAAACAGAATCTACCCCCCTACGATATAACCTATCTCCAATAATGAGGTAGTTCTTGGCATGTATGCGTAGTTTATGCCGTTCTTCCCGCGAGAAGGGTGCTGGGTACTTCAAAGTCTGGAGATGGATAAGTATATATCTGTACCAGGGGTTAGAGGTGGAAATCAAAAATATATGCTCATCTAGGAATGAGTCTTCTTCAATGGTTACATCTTCCTCTACTAGAAATTCTGCAATGAGCTCAGCAAAAAATAAGGATTTTTTGGATTTGACAGATTGAAAATCCAAGTCAAACTCTTGGAGAATGACTATCCATTTGTTTATTTTTCCTCCAACTATCTGTCGAGACAAAAAATATCGAAAATTATTAACATCCACTACTACCATTGTGGTCCTCAGTAAGATGTAGTGACCCAACCTCTTAACTGCATACACAGTTACTAAGGCCAACTTCTCAACGTGGGAATACCTAAGTTCAGGTCCAGCTAAAGCACCGTTGAGATAGTAGAAGACATGCTCTTAGATATTATCATCCTCCTGGACTAGTACTACCCCTATGGTTGACTCAAATATGGTCAGATACAATATAAAATCCCTAGAGAAATCTAGCAGACACAATAACGGTGCCGACAACAAATATTTTTTTAATGCCTTGAATGCGAGTTGTGCAATTTCATCCCATACAAATGGGGTGTCCTATTTTAATAGGCGCATGAAACCTTTAGTAATATTGGCATAATTTACAATAAAATGTCGAAGGAAATTGGACTTCCCCTATAGGCTCTGAAGCTTGCTGATAGAATGAGGAGGAGGCAGATTTACGATGGCCTCAACTTTCAAAGGATCCACCTGAATGCCTTTGTTAGAAATAATTAATCCGAGTAGTCTCCCTGACTTGACATAGGAAACGTACTTGTGGGGATTCAAGCGAATTTTATAGTATTTGCATCGTTCAAAAATCAAACGCAAGTGATCTGGGTGATCGATCATCTTACAAGAATGTGTTGGCAGATCATCAAGGTACAACTTGACAATGGATTTAATGTCATGAAAGGAAAAACTCATTGCCTGTTGAAAGGTTTCCCCAGCATTTTTCAATCCAAAAGGCATTTTCTTGTATGGGAAGGTAACCCGAGGACAAATAAAATCTATTTTATGTTGGTCTTCCAGTTTAATTTGGATTTGATTATATCTGGAGAAACCATCCATAAACAAAAAGACTTCACTTCCCACATAAGCATCAATAATTTGATATATAAATGGTGTGGGATATTTGTCCTTAGGACAGGCTTTGTTTAAATCTCTAAATTCAGTACAAATGCATATAGTCCCTTACTTTTTGTCAACATGAATAGGGTTGGATACCCATTCTGTCAAAGCTATGGGATAAATGAAACCAACTTTGAGTAGTTTCTCAACTTCAACCTTCACTGCCACCGCTTTACGTGGGTTGATAGGTCTCAACTTTTGTCAAATGGGTCTAGCATCAGGGTATGTTCGGATTTCATGCTCAACTATTGATGGATCGATTCCTAGGATCTCCTCATATGACAAGGAAAAAATGTCATGGAATTATTTAAACAAGGCCGTATAGATTGCAATCTCCTCCGGAGAGCAATTTGCACCTATGTGTACATTTTCCACAACGTTAGAATTTACAGAGATGTTGATAGGGATAGTAGCGGAAATGTTTGCCATATTCCCCTCAGCAAACATTCCTTCCCTTGGTAAGGGATTAATAGGCGTATCAACATCACCTACCAGTCTCATATGGAACTCCTGGTTCTCTATCCTACTTAACCCTGGAAGAAAATAGGATCGATGGTGAAGATATTCGTAGATATTATCTCATCCACACATAGCTTCCAGAATGGCTTCGTTCGAAGGTAAAACCATATCTAAGAAATCTCTAGAATACAAAGAGTTCTCTGCCCAAGCAGGAAAATAGGCTTCTTCAAGTTCCTCTGAGACTGTGAGAGGAACCGAAATGGGATCAACAATGGTATGGATGATAGATTGATAAGCCACTTCCACTACCGATAAGGGCATTTTAGGTTCATGGTGGGAAGGAAGAACCCAAGTATCAATCCTATCAACAACCATAGCTATGGACTTCCCCACACAATAGAACCTATATAATTAATCGGAGCTGGAAAATAAAATGTGCCCATCAATGATGCATACATTCCAACCCTTAAGCTCTCTGAAGCAGGTCTAACCTGATCAACCAATGCGATGGTGGACTCGTTAGCTTCCATGCAGCCTTTTTGAGTAAAATTGAGTTGGTCAACAGTAACCAACTTCCCTTTGTGTGGAAATACTACCACCTGAAAAATGGCCGATGCAATAGTAGACATGGTGTAAGTCCAACTTCTCCCCAAGAGCAATTTACAATCAAAAGGTGCATCAATCACCTCTACCTCAACAGACACCGCTTCTCCTACCAACTTAATTTCAAAACCCGGTAGGATACCATGTGGATGGAATGACCTTCCATCAAAAGCAGTAAGTAGGGTGTTCGATGGAACCAACTCTGGGGATCCAAGAGCTTTCCAATAAGATAGGGACATAACACATGTAGAAGAACCCTCATTGACAACTGCCCTTTGTCGAGCGCCCTAAATGCAGATAAGTTCTTATCAACACACAGAGCATACGAGATTTATTGTCAACCCGAGAAAGTCTTTTATTTCAAATGATAGATGCACAATTTATGCTTAAACACCAGATCATTGCAATCAAACACTTTACCCCTAAATAACCATGTTCATCCCTCAGAACCTATGTAATCCCACCAATCTTCTAATTACTATAAATTCAAATTCTCTCTACCATGCATTAACAAGAAATGAAATCAGACTCAAACCACACTTGCAGACATAAAGAAAATCCTATTCATATCCCAAAATAAATGATTCATCTACTTAATCTAACCACTCTTGAAATTCATACTCATAACTAATTGTGATCTAGAAATTCAATTGCAGCAAATTAAGTTCGGCTACCTGAAAGAATCGAATTGCAGAAATGGAAATAACAATTATAACAGTAAAACAAGTGCGGGGATTGTGGGATGACAATCTGGACCATGAGATGAACAAAGCTGTGTACAACTATTAAAACTATTGCACGAAGGAACTTCCTATTCAGTCGACTATTGTCCTGTAGCAGTTGTCAATCTCAGGAAAATATAATACTGCAAATTCACACATCCTACTGCTGCGCACGCAACCAATATAATCAACAGAACATCACACAATCATAATTTCAGAAATCCTAACTTAACTCAGCTGTCTCTGCAGAAGGCGGGCCCAGCCTTCATACAGAGACGCTGGATGAACAATGTACAACTCCTTTAAATCAGCAGCAACTCTTTGTATTAAAAGAAAGAATGAATACAGATTACCCCCACTGTCAATACAAGAATGAATATATGTTTTCCAACCCCCTGGGTCAAGACATCCTCTCACTTTTATACATACAAACTGTAACAGCCGATCATATTCCAAAGGGCAACCATGAAGATCTCTGATCTTCAGGCGCCCTGAATAACACTAGTTGTTACAAGACGTGGCATGGTGCAAATATAGAAAATGAGAGAAAGCTATGGACTGGCCCAGAAGTGGCGATCTTCCCAGATCGCCATGATATTCGAAAAGCTAACCAAAGATCCCCCGATCATAGCACATTCTATTACAGCCCCTTTGTACGGCTCTGTCTGGAGGGTTGCATAGGAATCACGTGCCTTAAACGATGATTGAAGGATTGAGGAACTTATTGAATCACGAACACCCCTTGTTCAAGACTTGTTCAGCTCCGCTTACCTGCAGTCAACTCATCTCACGCTATCTTCATAGATAACAACAAATTAGAACAATTTCGAGAGATAAACAGCCTTAATTGCCACAATCATAAGCATCAATAGGATAAAACAATAATCAGCCTTACCTTGGTAATTTAAGGCATAGAGTGAGGAAAACAGGTTGTATTAGGATACTGAATAGTGTAAAACAAGGGGAGAAAAGGTGATTAAAGATGGTTAAAAAGGGACCAATTGTGGACTCAACATCTCCCCCCAACTACCCTGTTGCATGTCCTCATGCAACAACCTGCATCATTCAGAGTCTGAGTCCTGCATTAAGCTCTGTTCATGGAGGGAAGAGAAATTGTAAGGAAACTCTGGTTCCTCATCTGTCCTCAGAAAACCTCTGTGAATAACCCCGTACCGCCAACAGCTCTGCTCCTCTGCCTTAGTCAGGGAAAAATCCATGTGATATGGTTTTGCTGGCCACCAAATAAGAGGAAATTTGAACTTTAAACCCAGCCGGTTGACTCCACATTCCTTCATACTCCCTACATAACCCTTGACTCTAGAGAGTGCATGTTTAAAATTTTTAAAATAGTAGGGGTCCCTATTTCTAAGTGTGGAGGAGGCAACCTGCCATCTGTGCCTGCTCCCATCTAATGCAATCTGCTGCTGTCTAGAAATGGATTTTGTACAAGTGGAGATTACCTCTTCCTGCAAATTCATGATATGTTGTGCCTTGGAAGGGCTGGAAAGAAAACCCTTGTATTGAGCCACAAGAATGCCAGGATTCTGGGGCTCACTTCGAATCCATAAATTAGTATGGCCTTCATTGTGGGAAAAGGTCTGAAAAGACCTTTCCTACTGAACATGATTGTTCACAAAAGAGGCAAAGGCTCGTAGCTGAACGTCACCTGCAAATGGAACAGGATTTGAGTGCCTATCCAAAGGGCATGCCATCTCATGCAGGTATAATTCACATAGCAAGTTCTTCTCTTCAAAATTGCTCCCAAGAAATGTCTCCAAAATTTTTTTTGAGGTTGCAATTTCAAATGACCTTCCCTCCTGTACAGCCTTTAATTTAAACCAGACAAACTACTCGAAGAGAAACACTGGATAAGAGGAAGAGGGCCTCCTAGTGCCTATGAGTTCTCGGGACAGGGCATACATTTGATCCTTCTCCTTCTGCATGGATGAGAATTTTTTCAGTTTCCTCATCTCGTTCTGCAGCTCCTCTACCTGAACTCTGTGGGCCATACGTTCTTCAACCCCCTTCTCTTCCAATGCTCTAATAATTCTTCGGTGCTCGCTCAAAGCAATCATCCTCTTCTGGTTTTCTTCCATTTGACTTTTCCACTTAATCACTTCCATCCTCAGGGCTGAGACTTCTGCTGTGAGATCTAAAATCTCCTTTTTATAATGCTCCTCCTGTTCTGAATCCAAATCAATAAAATATCTGAGAGGGAGAAGTACTGCTTCTTGTGGGGTAGCGTCCTCTCCCTGGTCAATTTGCATCTCTAATTGTTGTGTTACTGGTTCTTGTGTGGCAGCAACATCCCTTGGGTTATCTTCCACAGCTGTATCCAAGGTTTGTTGAGACACTGGTTCTTGTGTAACGGTTTCTTCTCCCTGATCAGCCTGCATTTCTAAGTCTGATTCTTGTGTTGCTGGTTCTTGTGTGACAGCAACAACCCCTGGGTTATCTCCCACAGCTGTATCCAAGGCTTGTTGAGACACTGGTTCTTGTGTAACAGTGTCTTCTCCCTGATCAGCCTGCATTTCTTAATCTGATTCATGTGTTGCTGGTTCTTGTGTGACAGCAACATCCCCTGGGTTATCTTTTTGCATTCCTGAGATTAGTTCCTGTGTTGCTAGTTCTTGTGTAACAGCAACATCTTTTAGATTCTTGTCAGCATCCACCTGCATTACTTTTAAGGACACTGGTTCTTGTGTAGCAGTGTCTTCCTTCTGCATTCCTGGATTCAATTCTTGTGTTGTTGGTTCTTGTGTGGCAGCAACATCTTTCAAACTCTCCTCAGCATCCACCTCCATTGCTTTTAAGGACACTGGTTCTTGTGTGGCAGTGTCTTCCTTGTTCTCCTGCCTCTGAGACTGGATATCTTCCCCATCGTGCCATTCCTCCTCAAGGAGCTCAGTGTCACCTGAGGCTATTGTCTGTTCATCCTCACTCCACTGTATATCGGGTACGATATCCACCCCTAGGTCATCTTCTAATTGAAATTCTGGATTTTCTGCTGCAATTCCTAGGGATGTTGGTTCTTGTGTAACAACATCCTGGATTACCTTTTCCTCCTGGATTAGCTCTGCGTCCTGGGAACATTCTAGAGTCATGGTGCAAAGCTCTTCATTAGGTTCCAGAGTGTCCTCCATCCCAGATTCTTCTCTCCCTTCTTCGGCCGCCTGGACAAGTAACTCCTGGTTTACTGGTTCCTGTGTTACAGATCCCTGCTCAGGTTTATCACTGTCATGCCCCTGTGGCTCAGCTTCTATCATCTCTATATCATGAGAGCCTTCTGAGTTCCCAGTGCAATCCTTAATTTCATTCCTTTCTTCCTTTGTTGCAGGATTGATAGCAGCTTCAGCAAGGATGATAAAAGATGTTGGTTCTTGTGTGACAGCATCTTCTTTTTCTGTAGGTTCTTCCATTGTGGACATGGGCTGTTGTACTGTGCTGAATATGATCTCGTGGCCTCTCTTTTTGAAAATTTCCCCACAGGTGGGGCAGATCACGTGCTCGTCCTCCTTACGAGGGTCAGCAAAGTTGGATTCCTCTAACTGTTCTGCAGCTTCCACCAGTGTATACATTTTCTTCTCCCCTTGTTTCCTGCAGGTTTCCTTCCATGTCTCCACTTCCTTTCGAAGCACTTGGACTTCCTCCTTTAACAAGGTGTTCTCTTCCAAGAGTCCTTCAATGCTAGGTTCTTCCTCAACTGGCCTTTGCGGAGCATCCATTGGCCTTGGTACAAGGATTGGGAACTCAACCTGTGCTTCCAGGGTTGCCCACTTCTTTCTGACTACCTCTGCTGCTGCATTTGATTTAGTTCTTTGTCTTCTTATTGGTGGGGTTATGCTGAGTTCATTAATTGGTATCTTTCTTTTCTTTTGTGGTGTTTTCTTTGTAGGAGCTGGTATGTTAGGATTCACTGCTGAAATCAAAGGAATGTTTCCTTGCTCCTCAGGCCGTTCCTCCTCAATTAGGGTTCCTCCCCCCCACTCAGGTGAGGATTCAATAGTGACTGGTTCAATATGTTCCTCTCTTGCTTTGGTTCTGCCATCTTCAGGTTCAATTGTCGCAGCATCCAATGCTGCGACAATTTCACTTCTGATGGCAGAGCTATCCTTTTGTCTGTGCTTTTCCCACGGTTTTTATCAACACCCTCCCCTTGTGGTTCTGCTTGTGTCCCCTGTTTCTCTTCTTCTGGTACAATATCCCCCCCCCCCCAACTATATGGGAGGGACTCCGGTCCTCCTGGAGGGGTTGAAGATATGCCTGTTCTACTGGGGCATCTAGCGAAGGAGCAGGTTCCTGAGGGGGAGCTGTGTGTGCAGCGATAAATTGGTCCCAGGTCACATTGTGCTGGGCGAGGGATATTTTAATGATTAATTTTATAAGACCATGGTGGGTGAGGGAGACATGTTGATGTTTAGCACCTTGGACATACGCCACCATATGACGCAAGGCATGAAGTAAATAGTATGGGATATTCAATAAAATGCCATGGCGGAGATGAGAAAGCAATGGTAGATCAGAATTATAAACAGTTTGGTACCTACCTTCACAGGTGATGTACTTCTTAACAAAGACAGCAACCTGATCCCACATCCGCGGCAACGAAGGCAGTGCAATCCCTCTTCTTGACGACTGAACTTGCTCCCCTGCTCGTAAAAATTCTTCCCGTGCAATCATCGTGGAGACTCGTCGTCCAAACCATTCCTTTCCTTCCCATGGGATAGCAGTAACCTCAGATATAATGGTCTCAGAGACCTCTACCCGTAGCCCCCATACTTCGGAGTGAGTGTCTTGGAGGTTCAGAGAAAATTGCAAAGCTGCTTCTCGGTTAAATCCGTCCAGTCGTTCAAAATATTCAGTCCAGCCAGCAGCTTGAAAAATGGCGAAAACCTCAGGATTAGTCCTGAGTTCCTGTGTATTCAAAGGTTCATGGCGAGCTGGAAGCCCCATGGTTGTGGCTGCAGAATTACAGAGTCCGAAAATGGAGATTGCAAAGAAGAGGATGCACAGGTCGCTGAGGAAAGATGTTGAGAAAAGGATGGTAAATTTGGAAAGTTCAGTACAGAGGGGGGTTCAAAAAAATTTATGCCAAATTAGGAAAGGTGGCGGTTATGAATTTTTACGTTGCACAAGGGAGAGGATTAATTAAGCCATAATGATAATACGTATAAGGGCAAGGATGATATTATTAAAGCAAATCAACGCTTAATCACGTGAAAATCAAAGCCATACCTCGTGTGACTGTGCATCGGATAGCCTGGAGAATGATGAAGCGTGTAATTGCTGACGCTGCAAAGCCGAGCTCGTGCGGAGGCATTAAGTGAATCATAATGACATGGATAAGGCCATAATTTCTGCTTCCAAGGAAACAAAAACCATCGCATCGCCGGGGTCAGAATAATGCTAAATTGGCCGGCACACGTGGAATAAATCAGGGCCATCTTTAGTAGTGGAAGCAATTTCTTTCGTTAACACAGGAATTACCGCTGCAAAAAAAAAGAGTCTCTAGTGCTGAAAATGTCCGCCAAATGGAACAGAGTTGTAGTTTCCAAGAATGAGAGTGCGGTCATCTAAAAAGATGTGGCAGCCGCCCAAGATAGTTCACGGTGTAGAGAAGAGATTGGCGGAAACAGGAACAATCACGGCCGCGGAAAGAAAGTTTTGACGGCCTGCGGAAAATAGATCACAGCCGCCAGTAAATTATATTCAGCCGCCGGCAAATGTAGTTCACGGCTGCCGAAAAAAAAGGTTTTCTGGTCGTCGGGAAAATATGTTCAGCCGCCGGAAGAGTTTATTTAGGCCGCCGGGAAAGTATGTTCAACCGCCGGGAAAGTTTATTTCGGCCGCCGGGAAAGTATGTTCAGCCGCCGGGAAAGTATGTTCAGCTGTCGGGAAATTGTGTTCAGCCGCCGAGAGAATTTATTTCGGCCGCTGGGAAAGTTTTGTTTCGGCCACCGGCAAAGTTTATTTCGGCCGCCGGGAAAGTATGTTCAGCCGCCGGGAAAGTATGTTCAGCTGCTGGGAAATTTTGTTCAGCCGCCGGGAAATTTTATTTCGGCTGCCGGGAAAGTTTATTTCGGCCGCCGGGAAAGTATGTTCAGCCGCCGGGAAAGTATGTTCAGCTGCCGGGAAATTTTGTTCAGCCGCCGGGAAATTTTGTTTCGGCCACCGGGAAAGAAAGGTGCGACGCAGGGAAGCAGAAGAGGGCGACGCCGGTTCAACAGGCCCGATCTAGTCATTCACCGAGTACTTCCCTGCAAAACTGTTATTGAAAAATAACAAACAAAACGATCAAATGCAAAAGAAAAATAAAATAATAAATTATAGGCTACAGTAGGAAAAAAAAATTATTTATGTATAGCGATCGAAGTGTGATTTACAGTTCAAGGGTTGGCCGAGGCAGAGAGAAACTCCTGCCCTGGTGTCAGTTGATACTCTGGATCGGCGACGATTTGCGAAATGAATACATCTTTCGAAATAGGTTTATGATACAGTCTGAGTCAGTGACCATTAGCAAGTAATGGTAGACGATTTTCATCAATGGTCACCAGACGGACCGTGCCATTGTCAAAGACCCTGTCAACCAAATATGGACCGAGCCACCTTCTACGCAATTTACCTTTAAAATCCTTTTTGAATCTGGAGTCATAGAGTAACGCCCAGTCTCCTTCGCTAAAAACTTTCTTTTTAATAAATCGGTCATGCCAACTGGATCTTTGTTGCTGAAGCAATAGAGTATGATCCATTGCAGCTAACCGCTTCTCGTCCAGTTCATTTAATTGATCCAATCTGCGCTTCTGAGCTTCTGTTACATCCAGATTCAATTCGGTGGCTGTCCTCAGGGTTTTAATCTCAAACTCGATTGGAAAGACGGCACTCTTTCCATACACTAAATCATATGGGTAGAACCCTGTGGTGTCGCGCCAAGTCATGCGATATGCCCACAATGCTTCCGGGATCCTGTCAGCCCAATCCTTTCGATGGCTGTTAACTGTTTTAGTAAGGATGTTCTCAATGACCTTATTGGTACTTTCCACCTGACCATTGGCTTAGGGGTGGTAAGGTGATGACACCCTGTGCTGCACATGATATTTCCGGAGCAGGGATTCAAATTGGCATGACGTGAATTGCGGCCCCCCATCAGTAACTACTTCTCTTGGTACCCCGAAGCGGGTAAAGATCTCACTGTACAGAAAATCAATCACTGCCTGGTCATTAGCCTTGGTCAAAGCTACAGCCTCCACCCACTTGGTCATGTAATCAGTACAAACCAAAATGTAGACCTTCTGTCTGGACGGAGGACTGATAGGGCCAACGAAATCCAGTGCCCATCTATCAAATGGTTCAGCTACGAGTTGAGATTGTAAGGGCATCTGATCTGTTTTATTCGGTTGGCCAATCCTCTGGCAACTGTCACAGGACTGGACATACCTTTTAGAATCCCTAAACAAGGTCATCCAGTAGTAGCCCATTCGTAATGCTTTATGCCCTGTTCTTTTATCTGCAAAGTGCCCTCCACAAGGCTCCTCATGACAGGCTTTCAATATAGGAAAGATCTCATCTTCTCTTACACATCTCCTGATCTCAAGATCAGGCCCTGTGTAAAAGAGATGACCATTTAGCCAACAAAACCTGGCACTCCGCTGGATAATTTTTATTTTTTCTCGTTTTGACATATATGGCGGGAGCTTTTCTGCAACCAAATAGTTAGCGACGTCTGCGTACCATGGAGAATGAGCTGAAAGTGCGAATAGATGTTCATCTGGGAAAGAATCCTCAACAGGCAAACTGTCATCACTGTTAGTAAATCGAGATAAAAAGTCAGCAACAGCATTTTCTTTCCCCGGTTTGTCGATAATGGTGATATCAAATTCTTGCAACAACAACAGCCATCTGGTTACGCTGGCATTGGTAACAGGTTTATTCATTAAATATTTAATGGCAGAGTGGTCAGTGTGCACAAATGTAGGATACCCGGTGATATAATGTCAAAATTTATTGATAGAGTAAACAATAGCTAGGAATTATTTTTCAGTAACAGTATAGTTAAGTTCAGCAGGGGCTAAGTTTTTACTAACATAGTAGATGGCATAAGGCACTTGGCCATCTTGCTGTCCTAATATTGCTCCAATGGCAGTGTCAGAGGCGTCTGAAGAAATATGGGAAGGCAGGGTCCAATTAGGTCCCCTTAGGATGGGAGCTGTGGACAACTTCTCTTTAAGCACCTCAAGTGCTGTCTGGCATGCTGTATTCCACACAAACTGTGCATCTTTCGTCAACAGAGAAAACAAGGGAGAGGCCAGTTTGGAGAAATTTTCTATAAACCTTCGATAATACCCAGCATGTCCCAGAAAGATTCTCACCTCTTTCTGAGTTGAAGGGGTAGGTATATTCTTGATCACTTTAATTTTTGAAGGGTCTACCTGAATACCATTGGCAGAGATAAAATGCCCTAATACCACTCCCTCACTCATCATCATATGGCACTTTTCAGTGCTTAATGAGAGTTGAGTCTGTTCACAGCGAATCAAAACCTTCTTTAAATTCTCCAGTGCTTCGTCAAAGTCCTTGCCATAGGGAGTAAAATCATCCATGAAGATTTCCATACTATCATTGACTAATTCAGAGAATATGCCAATCACAGCTCTTTGGAATGTTGCTGGTGCGTTACATAATCCAAAGGGAAGCACTCTGTAGGAAAGCGTTCCCCAGGGACAAGTGAAGGTGGTTTTATCCTAATCCTTAGGAGCAATCTGGATTTGATTGTACCCACTAAAGCCATCTAGGAAGGAGAAGAAATTCTTTCCTGACAGGGTATCAAGTACTTGGTCAATGAAGGGCAGAGGGAAATGATCCTTTTGAGTTGCTTTGTTCAATTCCCTGTAATCAACACAGACCCTCCATTTCCCATTTTTCTTAGGTACAATGACGAGTGGAGAGACCCACTCGCTATCTGAGATCGGATATATAAATCCAGCCTCCAAAAGTTTCTGGATTTCCTCCTTCACTATATCTCTCAGCTTGGGTTTCATGCGTCGTTGGGGTTGACACATAGGCTGGGAGTCACTCTTGATGTAAATGTGATGGGTGCACAGACTAGAGGGAATACCCCTCATCTCTGTATACTCCCAGGAAAACGCCACCTTGTGTTCTTTCAAGAGGCTGATCAGGCGTTTTTGTTCCTCTACGGAGAGACTAGGATTGATATTCAAAGTTCTTCCAGGCTCTACCTCAATAGGGATACTCTCTGAATTTTTCACAACCGGGATTATGTTTGTGTCACCAACCAAGGCTTCTTCTGTAAGATTTTCTTGTTCTTCCTTCCCCAAAGTGGTGTTCAGAATTTGATAGACTTCTCTATTCACCGAAGCGGGTTCACTAATGAAATTGCTAATAGTGTCATCTTCTGTTTCATTTTTTAAAACTTAAGGCCTTCCCTATAGTTAATAGTGGCTACACATCCTCCTCCTCCTCCTGCTCTATCCAAAGGGATGTTTCAACCTCTAGACTTGGCCGAGCTGGAGGATAAAGGGTGAGATTTTTAATATCCATACCATCAGATATAGTCATGGACCCCGATCGACAGCTGATGCAAGAATCAGCTGTGGCCAACCAAGGTCTCCCCAGGATCAATGGGTGTCCCCCCAACTGCGATTTAGGTTGTAACACCAAAAATTCAGCTGGGTACTCCCATGAATCTACCGAGATGACAAGGTCGTCTAGGATCCCTTCGGGTCTGATGGTGGATCTATCTGCTAATTCCAAAATAGTAGGGGTCGGTCTAAGATTAGTGAGCCCCAGCTTCCTTACAGTCTCTATTGTGATAACATTGATTGCTGCTCCTAGGTCCACTAGTACATTGGGTATCTATGTCTGTCCTATTTGTACAGTAACGGTAGGATTGCCAGGTTCATCATATTTAGTCATAGGGGCTTTTCTTGTCATCAAGGCAGATAAGTTTCCTATGACGTGAACCATGGGAGGGTCCCTGGGTTTCCTTCCTGCTCTCTTAGCACACAGGTCCCACATTGTTCTAGCGTAAATAGGGACATCTTGGAGAGCTTGAAGAAGGGAAATTTTAACATAAAGGTTCCTTAACTCTCCTAGGAGCTTAAACTGAGATTGCCCCCTCGTTCTTGGTAGCATTAGTCTTTCGGGGTATGGTGGTTGCTTTATCAATTGGGAAGGCTGTGTATTGTCAAATTTATCATTGGATGTTTCAGCCATCCCCTTGTCGTCGGATGTTCCAGCCATCCCTTCTAAGGGATGCCCAGCATCTTCAATGATAGGGCCTGTGTCAAATAGATGCTGTGAATTCCCCGTTTCTTTGTGCACAGAGGGTGAAACATCCTCTGTAATTACAGGTTCTACAATTTTCCCAGATCGTAAATGAATTTCGTTGCAAGGTACATGGGACAGAGAGTAGGCTGGCATGTTGATAGTCTCTAATTGATGGAATGATTTATTATTCGGGTTGGGGTTAGGTTGGGCAGGCAACTAAGGTCGGATTGGTATATTCGGGACAGAATTATTCTGCAGCTGCAGCTGGGATTGCTGAGGTGGGTATTGAGGATATGGAGGAAATTGGGGAAATTGGGGAAACTGAGGAGAATATGGTGAATGTTGAGGTGGCTGTTGAGGAAACTGGTTCCCAGGATGGAAATTCCTCCACCCAGGAGACCACGATGTAGGTTGATGAGGTGGCTGTGTCCAAGGACTCCATGAGTTATAATTTTGCATTGCAGGTTGGGAAGAGTTCCACTGAGTATAATTTGAAGGGAATTGTGTATTCACATTTTGCATATTATTGTTCCAATTTCCCATGTTATTCAAAAATGGAAAAGAGTCTGGAGACATACCTTGATTTCGAGGCTGCCATGGTTTCTTCTGTGCAATAAAGTAGGCTGCTTCCACATCCGGGTTTGATGCCTGCAGAACTACTTTTACTTGAGGGAGTGAGGGACATTCTTTCGTATCGTGGTTCAGCTCACACAGCTGACATACGTTTACTTTGTCAAGCAGGCATTCTCTTACCGGATGATTCTTTCTACATCGGGGGCAGAACACTCCTAATGTGAGATCCTCCATTGCTTGTTTTTGCTTTGCCTTCAGGACATCGATCTCCGAGGAGATAGAACTCATCATTTATGTTTTAAAATTTTCAAGGAGATTGCCTATCTCTGCACGGGTGGCGCCTCCATTAGATGATTTCTGAGTTCTGTCGAAGACGTCACGTTCTAACTTATCCCGTTTGTCCCGCTTATTGTTCCTAGAAGACCCCCTGGAGTATCTCTTGCATAGTTCCACAATTTTATCAAAAGGCTCTTTGGAGATATCTCCCTTACCAAGCAGGTTTAACATATCTAAACAATCATCTCTGATCCCGTGAAGCAAGATTATCTTGAGTACATCCAGCCCCATGTTCGTCTGCCCAGCTCTCTGCACATTGTACAAAAACCTTTCCACAAAATCTTCCAAACTTTCATCCTCCTTCTGTACCATTTTAAATAATTCTTCCCTCTTGTCCTTGGTATTACAATATTCCTGATATTTCTCCAGGAACACTTGTTTCATTGAATCCCAATTAGCAACGGTTCCTCCCCCAAGGCTTATGAACCAGCGTAATGCATTGTCCTTCAGGGTAGCAGGAAAAAGTTTTAGCTTTTGGGCATCGGTGATATAATCATAGCTGCGACAAAGAATATCGAATTCGAAAAGGAATTCGTCTGGATCTTCTGCCGCCTTTCCATGGAAACGAGGTAACACCGATGGTGAGATATTCTTCATAGGAGCTGCCCCATCTGGTTGCTGAATCGGAAATTGCAATGTAGCCACTATTCCCTCTGGCAGGGAGTGATTCTCATGATGATAATTTTCTTCCATCACTTCTTCCTCATCGGCCCCGTGTCTGTTACTCATCTCCTCTTCTGTTTTCTCCTCTTCGTCTCCTCCTGTGTTCTTTTCTTCGTCCTTCTCTTGTTCCTCGTTCTTTTCTTCGTTCTTCCACTGACCCAGGAGCTTCTGGTGGTACTGATCCCACTCTTCCTTAGTTACACTCCTCCCGTTAATGTGATAATTCAGACCTCTACCAGCAGGTCCCGTTGTAACAGCTGTGTCTTTATCTGCAGGGATGGCTGAGGAAGTCACAGTTGCTCGTGTATTCTCCACCGTGGATCCCAATGCTAGCGCCCCAGGATCGGCAAGGTTTCTTCTGATAGGAGTCTCTTGAATACAAGCCCCAGTGGATGAATCAGCTCTGTCAACCAGGTCGTCAATGAACATCCTTTTGCCCAAAGGTACTCCTCGACCTCGACCCAAGCCACCTGCACTGTTAGTATCATGTGGGGTTTTGGGAGTTGGGACTTGATCGCATTTTACCCTTCTCGTATTCATACAACCCAAATCATTTCATTAAAGAGAATAAAAAAAAACTGACTAGAAATAATTACCAAATGCAACTACTGATAGTGTTTAATTTTTATCCTTTCCCCGGCAACGGCGCCAAAATGTCGAGCGCCCTAAATGCAGATAAGTTCTTATCAACACACAGAGCATACGCGATTTATTGTCAACCCAAGAAAGTCTTTTATTTCAAAGGATAGATGCACAATTTATGCTTAAACACCATATCATTGCAATCAAACACTTTACCCCTAAACAACCATGTTCATCCCTCAGAACCTTTGTAATCCCACCAATCTTCTAATTACTATAAATTCAAATTCTCTCTACCATGCATTAACAGGAAATGAAATCAGACTCAAACCACACTTGCAGACATAAAGAAAATCCTATTCATATCCCGAAATAAATGATTCATCTACTTAATCTAACCACTCTTGAAATTCATACTCATAACTAATTGTGATCTAGAAATTCAATTGCAGCAAATTAAGTTCGGCTACCCGAAAGAATCGAATTGCAGAAATGGAAATAACAATTATAACAGTAAAACAAGTGCGGGGATTGTGGGATGACAATCTGGACCATGAGATGAACAAAGTTGTGTACAGCTATTAAAACTATTGCACGAAGGAACTTCCTATTCAGTCGACTATTGTCCTGTAGCAATTGTCAATCTCAGGAAAATATAATACTGCAAATTCACACATCCTACTGCTGCGCACGCAACCAATATAATCAACAGAACATCACACAATCATAATTTCAGAAATCCTACCTTAACTCAGCTGTCTCTGCAGAAGGCGGGCCCAGCCTTCATACAGAGACGCTGGATGAACAATGTACAACTCCTTTAAATCAGCAGCAACTCTTTGTATTAAAAGAAAGAATGAATACAGATTACCCCCACTGTCAATACAAGAATGAATATATGTTTTCCAACCCCCTGGGTCAAGACATCCTCTAACTTTTATACATACAAACTGTAACAGCCGATCCTATTACAAAGGGCAGCCATGAAGATCTCTGATCTTCAGGCGCCCTGAATAACACTAGTTGTTACAAGACGTGGCATGGTGCAAATATAGCAAATGAGAGAAAGCTATGGACTGGCCCAGAAGTGGTGATCTTCCCAGATCGCCATGATATTAGAACAGCTAACCAAAGATCCCCCGATCATAGCACATTCTGTTACAGCCCCTTTGTACGGCTCTGTCTGGAGGGTTGCATAGGAATCACGTGCCTTAAGCGATGATTGAAGGATTGAGGAACTTCTTGAATCATGAACACCCCTTGTTCAAGACTTGTTCAGCTCCGCTTACCTGCAGTCAACTCATCTCGCGCTATCTTCATAGATAACAACAAATTAGCACAATTTCGAGAGATAAACAGCCTTAATTGCCACAATCATAAGCATCAATAGGATAAAACAATAATCAGCCTTACCTTGGTAATTTAAGGCATAGAGTGAGGAAAATAGGTTGTATTAGGATACTGAATGGTGTAAAACAAGGGGAGAAAAGGTGATTAAAGATGGTTAAAAAGGGACCAATTGTGGACTCAACACCCTTCCAATGGTCTTTCCACCATGGATGACATCTATCAATAAGGCTACATGATATGGTAGGTGAATTTTGACATCATATAAATTAAATTTTTCCATGAGACTCGATGAATCCATACTGCCTAAGGCTGCTAAGGGTGCATCGCGCTAGGCGGGACAAATTTGTAACACCTCTAAAGTTGACATTGCGTAAGGAGTCTAGGCTACGTCTTCAACTACAGAGTATTTTTCTACAGCCCTAGCATTAGGATTATGCAAGGTTTTCTTAAAGACACCATTCGGTATCTTGGGCATAATTTCAGCAGGTTTCTCAATCGTGAGAGGCTTAGAAGTTTCACCTATCGACTTACCCTTCTCTGAGGTCTCTTTTTCATAGTTCTTCTTCCTCCTCTATTGTAAAGTCTTGGATCGAACCATGTTGATATAATTGGGGTCAGGAGCATTTGGGGTGCCCCCTCCTACATTTGAAGCTAAAGAAGAATTATGTCCATGGGGAAAAGGATCCTTCAGGACAACTGATTGTTGGCCTTTTAACAGCTTCTATGCTTGTTCCATAAGGGGACATAGATGGGTCAGGTGATCTTCATGGCACAACTTCCATGGGAATTTCACCTTCTTCTTGTGTTTCTTGCCCCCATCAGCATTGCTTGTGGGTTTTTGCTTGTTTTTGTTTCCCTCACCCTTTTTTCCTCTCTTTTTTTTCCCACCAAGCTGTTGATTTCCCTTCTCAGAGGTTTGTGCAAAAACATTTTCATTTTGGGGTGAGGGGGCAGCCTTTGCTACCTCCATCATAGATTGTTTAACAGACAGTTGATGGAGCTGTTTAGCCAAAGATTCTACAATGGGAGAATTCATGAAACCAACCACACCATTGGCATGGGATCCAGGCTTAGGTTTCCCTACATTATGCATTGACCTTGACACCTCAGGGATAATCTCATATAATATCCTAGACTGAGAATATATCAAATCTAGTTGCTAGGCCCTGAGGATAGCTTCTTCCTCATTCGTCACTCCTGAAGTAGATACATCCTTAGATATATAAGGCAATAGGGATTTAAGGAACCATTCTAATAAGAACTCAGGAGGAATAGTGGCTTTGATAAGGCTCTTCTGTCTTCTCCACTCTTGGATGTGATCCAAAATATGAGAGGCCTTGTCCTATCGGAAGGTAGATGACAAGTCTATCCAGAAATCATAATGGACAGGAAGCTGGAAGTGACTAAGGAATGCATTAGCCAAGTCCCAAAAACTACTAAACGCAGTAGAAGGCAATTCAATGTACCATTTTGTTGTAGTACTAGTCAAACTTCTTTGGAACAGCCTCAACCAAACTGAATCCTCGTTCAGTGAGTTGGAAGAGCACCATAAATGGAAAGTGGTGGCATGAGCTCTAGGATCATCACCAACTTTTCCTTCTAATTTTTGGATATTGGAGGGCATATTGGTAGGGACGGGTGGCCAGGAGGGGTCATGTCTCACTGGCTCACTCATCAGTTTCAACAAATATGGAAAGTTTAACGTTGCCAGGAAAGGAAGCTTGGGTCTAACTGGAGCACTAAAGTACTTGTTTGGGGATTAGAGGGACTTGCCCCCATTATCCCATATGTGAAGGTGGGGTTTCCCCCTGTTGCAATTGTGAAGTGGATGGGTTGCTTTGGAAAGGATTCCATCCATAAGCGAGCGGATTGTTTATGTGCAGTGCAGTATAAGAGGTTCTAGCTGCCCCAGTCAAAGCTGGGGTTTGGAATACAGTAGCAGGTATCCCTCCGCTAAAAAGAAAAAAATGAGAGCTCGTGAATGGAGCTGACACCAGAGTTTGAAAAACTTGACCATAAGTATTAGTGTTTCCAAACTACACCCCTACATATGAGGGTGTTGGGCCTGTGTATGGAGTGGATGGGGGAATGTGCCCCCCATTCCAAATAAATCCTTGGACAAAAGCCGAGGATCCTATAGGACCACTCTAGGTAGTGTGTGTGAAGGAAGTAGGAACTGTAGGTACACTAGGAATCCCAGTGACCATACCACCAGAAGCACCTGTTAAATTTGTGGGAGCCGGTGGTTGAACCACTTGGCTAGCTGGAGTTAACAGTGTAGTAGGTATACTTGTTCTATGGGCACCTACCAAGGGAGGTAGCACCACTTCATTTGGAGCAGCTAATGTGGAAGTAAAATAACTTTCTCCTGTAGTAGACATTATTCTGCCCACAGGGACACCAATCACGAGTGGATTGAAAAGACAAACCGGAACGATCACCGAATCGTTTAAGTCAGTTAGAGGTGAATTAAAATTCCTTGCAAACTCATCAGCCTGCAAGTATTCTATCTCAACTATGTTTAAATTAAAATTGTTTTCCCTAAGTTTTGGTTCACTTGGAGCTTCACTAACTCCTATCGGTTCGAAAGAACCATATGTGTCCAATCTCCGCCTTTGACGGGGAGGTGGAGGTTCCAATGTGATAAGCGAAGGAATGTTTTGCAATATTCATGACCTTCTAATATATTGGTCCTCCATGATTGTAAATTTGACTCTTCACACCCTAAGGTCGGCTAAAAACAAAGACAAACCATAGAGAAATCACTACAAAAGTTTCATAAAGTCTCAACAATCACAAGCAGTATAAGATGTGCTTTCCTGAAGAAAGATAAGAGACAGTTTCTTGGCATCCTTGAAGAGGATATTAGGCACAAGCGAAGGAATCACCCACCACCCTCCTACACTTTTTGTAAATTTTAGCATATAGATCTGTAGACAAATACACAACTCACAAAGAAGATCTCACCATTTACTCAACAATTGAAGAATGAAACAGTGCAAAAGGCTTGCAGCTGTTAATTCTTTCATTAATCAAAAAAGTAATTCATATGATAATTACAATAATGTAAAATGGCTTTAATAGCCACAAGCAATTCGAATCCACATGAGGAAGTTCGAATTGATTAGACTCTACTTGACTATAGGTAACCAAGACTTTGTCTAAATCACTATCGGAGGACCCAGTAGTTAACTGTCCTTGTCTAAATCATAACCGGAGTTCATCGAAGCTTTAAAACACAACCAAGTGTTACATTTAGTGTTGATTAATGGTTAACTGACTGTGGTGGGTGAGAAATGTGCCCCACATGTGTGCAATCAATTAAACCTAGCACTAACTGAATGTAGAGGGATAGAACTGAATGTAACTGACTCCTAACTTGGCTTGACTAGTCATTAACTGAAGTGAACTGACCTTGGTTGGTTTTGGCACTCCCAGTTGCTTCCTAAATTGTAGGGATTGATCTAGGAGACTCCTAAGCTTATGCAATCAAGTGCAATAAGTGGCAGTGAGCCTCAATTAGTGTTCCCCACACTTTGGTAGCTGAAACATGTGCCCCAATTAGGTCAAGTTTACCCAATGGTGCTAATGACTATAAATAGACTGGATGGACTCCCGATTTAGACATATGACCAAATTTGCACAAGGGAGGATTAATAATCCTAACACCCCCCCTGAATGCTAACTTGGACAAACTGTGGGCACTGGTAACTAAGACCATAGGTCACCCATTACATCAAGTAAAATAAAGTAACTGCTCAATACAAGAAGCTAGGGCAAAAACCACATGGGAAAAAAGCCCTCCTTCTAGCTAAGCAGTTAGAATCAGGTCTCAAGTTTGAAAAACTTGAAAATATGTTGCTACAATCTCCTTCTCTGTGAGGTAGTGAAGAAGCATGCATGGTGTGCTGTGCATAGGTATTCTAGGGCCTGGCATGTAGACTTCTCCTTTTTCTCCAAAAATGATGATGGAAGGAAGGAGGAATGTAACTTTTGTCTCTTACTGAATGAAGAGGTGTATGATCATATCCATTCTTCTGAATGTAGTAAGACTGAGCCCTTGCCATATTACATCTTACAGGAAGTCTATTACATCTCTTTGAAGGAGGAAAAATAGTATGGCATAGCGCAAGAGTCTTTCCTTTCTGAGTGTCAGGTGAGTTTCTAGTCATCTTCCTAGCTTCCAGTTTGGAAGTAGGGACTGAATCTAGATCTGAGTCACCCTGAATCTTAATGTCATAAACTTATATAGATGGATTTGCAATACTAGTAGAAGCTGTAAAAGAAGTAGATGCAATGGTTTTACCTTCCCTGTCAAGTGGCTGCTGAGAGTGCACTGGTTCTGAAGGAGGCATGAAATGTGAGAACTCATATGCTCTTGAAGCATGATTCACAATACCCTTTGCTATGATGCTCCCAGTAGAGATATTTGTGATATCCACTGAGTCAGGACCAAAGATCACTCGCTTTGGAGATCCAGTATGGGTCATCTGATAGACAGATAACAGGTTTGAAGCCAGGGAGGGAACAAACAACACATCTTTGAACCTTCCATGTTCAAGTTGGATAGAGCCCTTCCCTTTGGTTTGGACTTTACTGTTATTGCCCATCTGAATACTAGGACCATCAAAGGACTGAAAAGAAGAGAATGATTCTATGGATGTAGCCATATGGTTGGAAGCTCCAAAATCAATGAGGAAGGAAGGTGTTGATGTGCAGCAAGCTTTCAGTGCATGTCCTTTCCTTTGGTATTCTTCTTCTTCTTCTTCAGAGTCTTCCTTCCTTGCGCTAGCAGGTACAAAAATGTTGTTCCTTTTCAAAATAAGAGCCATTTCATCAAGTTGTCTTCTCATACAGGAGCTTTCTGAATGGAAGCCCCTTCCACAGTAAGGGCAGAGGACCTTTCCTTTGCCATTCTTCTTGCTTCTCTTCAAACCTAAAGGTTCTTTTGACTGTTCAGACCCATCTCTTTGCTTCCCTCTGTCATTCGCTACCTTATCTCCTCTTACAACAAGAGCTAGATCTTTGGGAGATTGAATGATCCCCATTTGGATCAATTTATCATTCTCAGAAATAAGAGATTGAATGAAAGCATTAAGAGTGGGCATCTTCCAATTTGGAGTAGTGAGCCTTACTGTTTGGAAGGTGGATACAAAGACTGAGTATTCTGAATTGAGATTTGTGAGAATAGCAAGGATGAGCTGATCTTCATCCTTCTTCACTTTGCATTGCTTCAACTGATATATCAGGTTCTTGAACTTTGAGAAGAATTCATTTAGAGATTTGAAATTTGATGGATTGAGAGTAGTCAGATCATTTTCTAGCTGATGGATCCTCATCTCATCATGCTTATCAAACAAGGAAGCAAGATTGTCCCAAACCTCCTTGGGAGTGTCCAAGTCTTGGATGTGAAATTGAAGATCCCTAGAGACTGAGAATTGCATGAGTCCAATGGCTTCGTCAAGCCTGTTCATGTACTTAGCTTTGTCTTTATCTTATTGTGGCTCTTCCTTTGTTTCTTCTATGAGTCTGAAGAGATGCTTGGTGCGGAGCAATACTTTCATGTCATCCTTCCACTAGTGATAGTTTAAGGGAGTTAGAGGCTCTATTTGATGAGCCATTTCAAAGTAATAGGAAGAACTGAGCTGTTGTAGCGAATGCAATGAGAAGTAGAGGCTGCTTGTAGCGAATGCTGTAAGAGAAGCTGATAACCTGTCACACAATCAAACAAACAAAATGATCTGGTTGGAGATCTGAGGAGGAGAGGAGTCTTGTCCATTGAGGCTCTAATACCATGTAAATTTGAGCATATAGATCTATAGACAAATACACAACTCACAAAGAAGATCTCACAATTTACTCAGCAATTCAAGAATGAAACAGTGCAAAAGGCTTGCAGCTGTGAATGCTTTCATTAATCTAGAAAGTAATTCAGATGATAATTACAATAATGTAAAATGGCTTTAATAGCCACAAGCAATTCGCATCCACATGAGTAATTTCGAATTGATTAGACTCTACTTGACTATAGGTAACCAGGACTTTGTCTAAATCACTATCGGAGGACCCAGTAGTTAACTGTCCTTGTCTAAATCATAACCAGAGTTCATTGGAGCTTTAAAACACAACCAAGTGTTACATTTAGTGTTGACTAATGGTTAACTGACTGTGGTAGGTGAGAAATGTGCCCCACATGTGTGTAATCAATTAAACCTAGCGCTAACTAAATCTAGAGGGATAGAACTAAATGTAACTAACTCCTAACTTGGCGCGACTAGTCATTAACTGAAGTGAACTGACCTTGGTTGGTTTCGGCACTCCCAGTTGCTTCCTAAATTGTATGGATTGATCTAGGAGACTCCTAAACTTATGCAATCAAGTGCAATAAGTGGAAGTGAGCCTCAATTAGTGTTCCCCACACTTTGGTAACTGAAACATGTGCCCCAATTAGGTCAATTTTACCCAATGGTGCTAATGACTATAAATAGACTGGATGGACTCCTGATTAAGACATGACTCCTGATTTAGACATATGACCAAATTTGGACATGGGAGGATTAATAATCGTAACACTTTTAACAAGGGTTACCTTCCAAGCACGTCCAAGGTGAACTAGAAATAGCCTTCTGATTTACCTGTGTATAAAGCCTAGATGTCCAAGAGACGAGAGGATACCTTAACTATATCAATAGTCGAGGGGGATTTTCACAAGCCTGATTCGTACACATGGCCAGGGTAGCAAAGCTTGAAACTATATCTAGGATAGAATCCCCAGATGCGTAAAATCCTTGGTCTACATTTTGACAAGGAATCGGAGGGTTATCTCCTCAGTCCAATGCCTCCACGCTGCCTCGTGCATAACTCCCATTTGAGAGGATATTCCCAGATACTATCAACACATAGAAGGATTTTTCCTATTGATTGGCCAACTACATCTGAATTTAAGTAATTATGGGGAGTTTATACTTCCTATCCCACAAGTCTAGTCTAAGCTAGTAGGTGTATGACCCTATAAAACAAAAATTACTAATAAATTTTAAATTATAGCGTTCATTTTAAGGGTTGTTCTTAATCAAAGGGTAAGTGACGTGAATAACTATGATATTATACACTCGATAAGAAAAGTAAAATATGTGTATAAATGAATTCCAAATCAAATTATCACTACTTAAAGCAAGCTTCTTGTTCTTTTTTTTTGTAAATATGAACTAATGAAAATGCAACCAGGAAAGAGAAAACTAAGACTTATTTTTGTAATTTTTGAGATTTTATTTAAAAACTGAAAGTGAAACTACCATATGCAATTCAAATGCAAATGTTTCCAATGATTTTCTTTTCACTTTTCAAATTCCTCAAAGACTACTATGCACCTAAATGCAAAAATTCTTGAGTATGCTTGAATAATCAAACTATATAAAGTAAGAAAAAATGAAGTATAGCAGACTTATAAGAACAAAAGATCAACCACCTAAGGAAGACTTGGAAAACACCTAGCTTGGGAAGACACAAAGAATGAAAAACACTAAAATCAATAAAAGGCAAGTTACAAACCAACACTACTTGGAAACAACATGGGATATACGGTATCTAGAACCCTAATTACTAATTCAGACACACAGCACTTGGACCTATCACCCAATAGGAAAATCCACTTCAAATTGCTAAAAGAAATACAATCCAACCAACAAAAACTCAAGGGATTATTTAAAAGCACGAAGTATGGTTAACAAGGCTATCAAACCTATAGTAAAATGCTAGCACTAAAGACAACAAAGCAAGACAAAATCCAAATAAGGACAAGGACAAGCAACCCTACCCAAAAATTTTGTTGCTAAGGTATGTATGTGACTGTCTAGTGGAGCAACCCACGTACTATATGCGACTATTCAATACAACAACCCATGTACAAAGACCTCTGTATGCGACTGTGTAGCACAGAAACCCACGTACAAGAGTAAAATTTTCAAAAAAAAAGAAAAATTATAAAGGTCTTTAAAACACCAATACAAGTCCAAACCAAGACAAAAAACCACACATTGAATCAAAGCAAAGACTGGGAAAGGATGTACAGGACTAACCCACAGTAGGCTAGACTCCCCAGCGGAGTCGCCTGTTCTATTGTTCAGGATTAAACACCCTTGTAACCTAGGGTCTGGGGTTACCAAATTACTACTAACCTTTTAGAAAATCAACTTTAATAGAGTATAGAAAGGAAATAGGAAGAAATTCTTTACTCACCCAATTACTGACGATTGATCCAAGCTTGATCTTCTTCCGTTCTGCTTCTCTCCAAAGATTCCAGGGATGCACCTCCTTCACCTACAAAGAGAAAATTCTCTAAGTACAATATTATATGTGTATATATGAGAGGTTAGATAAACAATATATCTAGTGCATAACTGAATATATTCATCAACCATGATACATGAAAGAGACTCAACACAATGTTGGAAGAAAAATTCTCTTTATTAGCTATTATTGAATGAGATAAGAGTACAACCCAACATCTGAGACAAGGACTCCTCTGTAACCAGAGGAATCTGAGTTCTACTGCTCCAAGACTTTTGAAGATATACCACCAGCATAACTTTTCTCTCCAAATTTGATTGATTAATGCCCTCCCCAAGGCCTCTATTTATACTTTGGGAAATGGAGTGGTTTCAAAGGTTGAGAAGGTTGAAACAGTTAGGATAGTTAATGATTAGGACCCAACTAATCTCCATTAATTGTGATTTATATTTTTTAATGTCGAATCAAGATGTACTCAACTATTGATATAGGAAACCCATGTATGACACATGAGTTTCTTAAAGGAAACCCACATACGCTGATGTACGCGGGTTGCAATGGAGATAGTCGTGTATAGTACGTGATTTGTAAATGAAAATAGTTGTGTATGTACATGATTTTCAATGAGAATAGTCATGTATGCAACTCAACACTTAGAAAAATAATATGGAAAGATGGTTTAAGGGTAAATCCATCCCATGTCATGCCCATCTATAGTGTTTTGGCAAACTTCAATCCTAAGATGTCCTTTTGTGTACCAACATAAGGAATGTCGGCACTTGGATGGAGAAGGGCCATTTGGGTTGATAAAACTTGTGCAGACTTGAATTTTATACCACTTGGTTTCTATGATATTCTGATTGGAATGGGTTGGTTGGAAGTGCACACAGTTAAGCTTGACTTTTATAGTAAGACTTTTGAATGCATGGATGAAGAAGGGAACCTGTTAGCACCATATTCGAAATTGTTGATTATGAGAGAGATGTGGGCAAAGGACCCTATAGAAGAGGTGTTGTGAAGGAATTTTTGAGATGGCATTCTAGACCTAGGACAAGAAGTGGAAGGTATGAGGTAAAATACAGTGTAAATCGACGGCCGTGATCCGCGATAATAAAGATTGACGGTGGAAAGGAATTTCATGGATCATAGATGCAGGGTAAAGTGTGGATGTTGGATGTGCTAAGTGCATTAAATGGGGGCCATAATAAAAGGTTGAGATCAATCTAAAGATAGATCAACTACATCGAAGCATTTAACGTAGCAAACATGCTCGGCCAAAGCCACTTTCCAAATCATGAAATAGATTAAAGAGTGGAGACAACGAACGATCAAGATAGGAGTATGAGTAGATCCACGGCCATAAATGATTTCATGTCCCAAACTAGAAAGGATATAGTCATTATTTCAAATCACAAAAAATGGTATTGGCCGCAAAGATCAATGGTCACTACAAAGGTAGAGATATATCTACGGTCATGGTTTATTTCACAATCTAAACTATCGCGAACGGGGTCAAGATCTCAAATCGTGAAAAATGGCAGGGTCTGCTTAGATCGACGATCAAAAGGAGAGGTCGATATTGATCGATGGATAAGAGACATACCACGAGGTAAAGTCACTCACCATACCAGGAAATGAAGAATAGGTAGAAGGTTAAAGTTTTCGGATGTGAATAGCCTCGATGAAAGGAAGTTGGAGATCGATGGTGGAGGTAGACATTCCCAAATTAAGCTATGCATATAGATGGTGAGAAAAACTTTGGCATAAAGGATATTACATATCCAAGGCTCATATCGCAATGAAAAATATCCACGGTGCAAACTGCATGGGAAGGACACGAAAGTTACGGAGTACAGAAAACTATAAAAAGGTCTACGTAGAGTTGGAAAGGTTTGTCTTTTCCAAAGCGTTGAGATCATCGAATGCCTTGACCACATATAGAGCACCAGCATGGATAGACTAGAAGAATGTGAAAGAGAAACAAGGTAGGCCCATGATACTCCTTCGGTGCTATTTGAAAATGGAAAATGTAGGAGAAGTAGAAGTGGTAGATGTGAGAGATAATGCAGAATTAGAGGTCACATGTCAGAGGGAAGAAGAAAGTCTCATGGATGAGAACGCTGAGAATTTCGATACCATTTTGGTGGGGGAAACCATTAAACCCATTAGGGGTAAATTGGAAATCTGTAAGAACTAGGGTAGCGATACCTGTGGTGTTTTTAAATATTTTTTCCATTTTTTCTCTCTTGACCAAACCCCCCATTGCCCTAAGTTTTTCGAGTGGTGTGCAGACAATTTCTTTGTTGCCAAGGGAGTCATTATGAATAGGTCAAAATCCAAAATCCTCTGTTCATTCCAGGCTCCCTTCGTTCGTAAAACCCTTCACATCTCAGACGAGTTTGTCTAGATCTCCCAAAAGTACTGAGAGGAGAATATCATACATTTCTTTAGAGAGTCTACCATCGAAAATAGAGAATATTTTTTGAGGGCTAGTTCAAAACATAATGGTGATCCATCATCTTCTCTTACCCCATTGACCTTATCCAATTTAATGAATAAACTCAGTGGTGTATAGCCATGGCCAGTCAGTTTTTAGGTCTAGATACTAATGGTTATGTCAGAGAGTCATTGTTGAGTCTATTGTTCGTTTTGAGTACCTATGCTACCGAACCTAAATTTCTGGGGAAATATTTACAGTCATGTTGTCTTAAATTTGATGAATTCCTAGCTGAGAATATTCGTTCTCAGTTAGCGAATTTCGACAGCAGCAAAGTATTCAGATTCTAGTCCTTTTTATTGAGAAGGTTTATATCTTATAACGAAGAAGACTTACAAGTGCCTAAGGTAGATATCACTAGCAAGATGGCCAAGGACTACTATAAATTCATGAACCATTTGTTGGCCAAAATATACGACCTTTTCTTTCAAGAAAGGCCACCTAGGGTGTTTCTTGAGATGTGGAAAATATTGTAGTTTTCTCGTAGCAATATCATAGGATACTGGTTCTTGAGAGAATTTGGAAAAATCATAAGATTGTATGATTTTGCGCATCAACACTACATTCTGCCAGCCTTTCTAACTACCAGGGTTTTATCCTTGGAATTAATCAGGCAAAGACTCACTATTGAGCAAGAACACTTTTTGAACTATAAGAAGAGCTCAAATCGGATTTTCCCCTGGGAAGTGGGACCATACACAGTCAGGAGCAGAGCTATTTTTCCACTGGTTGGCCACTTACTCAAATATATGGGATTTTCTCTAGACCAGGCTGTGAATTATGACCCACATCAAATAATTTCCAAAAGGAGGAAGGCTCACAAGTGCAAGCCTCTTGAGCACACTTAAATACCTCGGCTCGGGGAAGTGGAAAACTGGGATGATTTCCCTAACCCTACCACGATGGATACCAGCATAGGACGAAGTTCTGTCTCACCCCTGCCATGGGAAATTTTTGTCTTATGGATGAGAAAGCTGAGATTTTCGATACCATTCTAGTGGGGGAAACCATTGAAGCCGCTAGGGGTAAATTGGAAGTCCATAAGAACTAGGGTAGCGATACCTGTGGTGTTTTTAAATCTTTTTTCCATTTTTTCTCTGTTGACCAAACCCCCCATTTCCCTGAGTTTGTCGAGTGGTGTGTAGAAACTTTCTCTGTTCCCGAGGGAGTAATTATGAATAGGTCAAAACCCAAAATCCTCTGTTCAATCTAGGCTCCCCTCGTCCTTAAAACCCTTCACATCCTAGATGATTTTTTCTAGATATCCCAAAAGTACCGAGAGGAGAATATCATACATTTATTTAGAGAGTCTATCATTGAAAATACATAAGCTTTCTTGAGGGATTTTTCAAAACCTAATGGTGAAGTAATCAACCTATCTTACCCTATCGACCTTAGCCAATTTAATGAAGAAAATTAGTGGTGTACAGCCCTGGCTAGTTAGTTTTTAGGTCTATATACTAATGGTTATGTCAGAGACTCATTGTTGAGTCTATTGTTTGTTTTGAGTACTTGTCCTAATGAACCTGAATTTCCAGGAAAATCTTTTCAGTCATGTTGTCTTAAATTTGATGAGTTCCTAGACGAGAATATTCGTTCTCAGTTAGCGAATTTCCACAGCACCAAATTATTCTGATTCCAGTCCTTTTTGTTGAGAATTTTTATAGCTTATAACGAAGAAGACTTATAAGTGCCCGAGCTAGAGATCACTAGTGAAATGGCCAAGGACTACTATAAATTCATGAACCATTTGATGGCCGAAATATATGACCTTTTATTTCAAGAAAGGCCACCTAAGGTGTTTCCTGAGATGAGGAAAATACTGCAGTTGTCTCATAGCATGATGATAGGAGACTGGTTCCAAATAGAACTGTGAACAATCATAAGATTGTATGGTTTTATGCATCAACCCTACATTCTTCTAGGCTTTCTAACTTCCATGGTTTTCTACTTGGAATTAATCAAGAAACAACTCACTGTCAAGGAAGAACACTTTTTGAACTTTAAGAAGAGCTCAAATCTGATTTTCCCCTAGGAAGTGGGACCATACACAGTTAGGAGAAGAGTTGTTTTTCCATTAGTTGGTCAATTACTCAAAGATATGGGATTTTCTCTAGAACAGGCTATCAATTACGACCCATATCAAATAATTTCCAAAAGGAGGAAGGCTCACAATTGCAGGCCTTTTGAGCACACTTAAATAGTTGGGCTCAGGGAAGCAACAAAATGGGATGATTTCCCTAACCCTACCGTGATGGATACCATCATAGGATGAATCTTTGTCTCACACTTGCCATGGGAAATTTCTCCCCAAAGGGAATTATCCAAAGTAGTTGTGATAGCTTGAAATATCTCATCATTGGTTAGTTATTTACGGAGTTGAATGAAAAGAGGATGTCCAGGGCCTATGGAGACTGAAGAGGTAGATACTACCAGCATGCCCAAAAAGCATAAAATAGAACAAGAGTAGTATTTAGTGCAGGTTAAAAGAATCAATACAAAGGGGAAAATGAAGAATAAAAATGTGGAGAAAAAACAGAAACAAGAAGAGCCTGAAGCATTCAAGTTGGAAATCCAAAAATATGTGTTTGATGGATAGACTCCAAATAGGCATGCATCTAAGGAAGACTAGCTAGACTCTTACCAAGAAAGGGCTGATAAAAATTTTAAGGAGACATCATAGCTGTATAATGAGGTAATGCAGTTTCCCTACCCAAATGTGGCATTAAATATTGTGAGGGATCACATCACTGACACCCTTAGCCTGGCTTTGACAATGGGAAACAAAGTGTTAGAGGTTAATGTGAACCTCACAAAGGTTCCCACTACTAACTTAATACACCTTAACAGAGATACCCATGACATATTGAATGCTATATTGCTGAAAGACACACTACACATATCCAATCTGGAGACAAGTGAAGAAAAAACTCTAGACCTTTTGAGGAAGGTGTGAGTCGAAAACAAATCCCTCAAGGCCCAAATTAAAAATTTGCAAAATGAAGCAGTACAAATAGAGGGACCATCACCTAAGGTTGTTTTGGCTCAAAGATTTCTAAACAAGTGTTAGAATAATCAACCCATAGCTAGCTACCTTAGACATTAATTAATCCATTTTTGTCTTATTTTCCTAGTTTCCAATATTCCACTCTAGGCAAGTTGTATTCCACATGTCCTAGAAGTCAAAATTGCTAAAAATGAGTCATGGAGTGCTTGGGAAACCTCCTAGAATCCATATTTAGCATATCTTATTTATTCCAGATCCTCCCTAGTGCATATCTGCTATTTCTGCTAAGTTTCCTTCTTTATTGAGATTTATGGCAAAAGGGAAAGTAAGACTAGGTGTAGTTGACTTGTTTTTTTCCCTCATCATCCTCCATTATTTTATCCTAATAAAAGCATGTATGAGTTGTATTTCCATCACTTATTATCTTTCCTACTTGAATTTTCCAATTCATGAGCCTCTAGGTAGATTTGGAAACTACTTTATGCAGCAATGGGGGATTTGACTAGATTTAGTAAGCCTACTTTTTTACTATTTCGAATGGCATCAATATGCATTCGAATATCTCATGTAATTATATATTACAGCATCCTATGACTTCATATGGTTGGCTATTGTACACTTATTCAATACATATTAGTGTTATGCTCCAATTTCAGTCTCCTTTATGTGGAAATTTGCATGTTTGATTAGCAATTTTGTGAGTGAAATTGTTCTATCACTTGGGTTCAATTTCCACATGGTTTTAGAGCCTTTGAATATCGATTTCTCTCCTTCCATATTTCTATTCTAGGTTTGACATCTTGACTGGGAGCAAATTATGTTGGTTGAAGGTCACAGTTCAGAGCTATGGATCAATCTCAGAAGATCATCTTGACTCCATTTAATTTCTTTGAATGGAAAGTAGAGATGGAGATACTATTGAAAGTGAAGGGTCTCTACAGGGTGACTATGGAAACTAAGGTAGATGCCAATGCAGCTGGAGAGAAAAATAAATGGAACAGCAAGAGGGATGAGGCCTATGGCCTTCTATGTCTGAGCATATCTAGAGACCTCCTCTTCCATCTTGATGGATTGACATCACCTAATGAAGTGTGCGATAATCTTGTAGATATTTTTGGTAAGAGAGATGATATGAGAGAACATCAAATCGATAATGAATTGATCTCTTTGAGTCCCAAGAACTTCGAATCCCTGCAACTCTAATTTTCTAAGTTTAAAGCCCTTGTTTTGCAGCTAAAATAGTGTGGAATTGAAAAGAAGAAAGAGCAACTAGTTTTGGCCATACTATCGAAGCTTGGCCCTACCTATTCAGTGTTTATTTTTACCTTCCATGCCACCAAGTTGATAGCTCGAGCCTAGAATATGCCTAAGCTTGCAGAGTTCATGGAATCCCTCACATAAGAACAAGATAAACTGGTGATGATGGGAACCATCAAACCTTCCAAATACCAAGCTTTGGTTTCTGGAGATTTGAGGGTGGATTCAAAAGGAAAGAAGAAATATAAGAGGCCACTTGAGAAAAAGAGAGACAAGAACAAGTCTCAAGAGGATCCCCAAGGCTCCAAGAAGAACTTCCATAAGAAGAAGAACAAAGGAGAAATGAGCAAGTGCACATACTGCAATAAGGGCTATCATCTTGAAAGCTCCTACATGAATGTAATGTCCCCGACCCTCCGACCAGTGAAGAGGATGCTACCACACTATGATATAACTCGGGAAACTAGACCCATGAATTTTTTCATAACTAAAAACTGACAAACTGAAATGCTTTGAAGTAAAACATGCAGAGATGCATAATTATTAAGCATACAGCGGAAGCAAAACCATACATTCAAGAATTCAACAAGTTCATCATAATTCATTAGACATCAAATATAATTGTAGAGATGGAATAGTCAAGAATACTTATCTTATGCAGTATTCATCCTGCAACTAGCTACGTCACTGCATCATTCCACCCAACCATACACCAGTGTGCTCCTTAATCTCTCAGCAACACTGCCACCCCCGAGCTGGGCATGATTTCCCAAGGATTAAGGAACAAGTAGGCTTACACATATCCAAGAATACACAAATTTGCAAGCCAACACAGTTGGTTTTATCAGTCCATCAACAAATTAGCCAAGCTAACATAGTCCGAAGACCAACCACTGCATACACGTCGCAAAACAAGTGGTTCACAGCTTGGGAAGGGAAATCTGATTCCTGAGTCGTTCATTGCCCTATCATGGCAAAAATGACTCAATAATATCCCCAACAAACCAAACGAAAAAGAACCCACATCAAACCACAAATAGTGGGGAAAACAATAGCCCCGATCTCAACACTGAAACAACAGGAAATACACAGCCCGAAATAGAGGAGGTGATCAGACTCTCAGCCTGGGAAGGGAAAAACATTTACACAGACCACAAAATTGATATGGAAACACACCCCCAAAACAGAAATCATGAATGGCTACTTCATAGGGACATCATGGATGGCAGAAAATGGCTCCCTAGCTTGCTGCATGAGGAAAATAATGAAGAATCCCAGCCTGTGCGTGAGGAGAAGGGAGAGACTGTATCTACATGTGGATGGAAAGAATGGAGGAATGAAAGAATGAAGTTGTTTTCCTCCCTTCCCATGTGAAGTGAGAGTCTGCTGGTGGAGTGTGCATGTGGGCAAGGGCTGACAGTCCTGCCACACACCACTTCCCAGCAATAACTATCCCCAACTAATCAACAAAATTTTTAATGTGGTAGTTGACTAATGAGATAAGGAAAGGTGAGTGAGTAAAAAGGGTGGGTGAGAACCAAAAGGGTTTAACAGCTGACACATGGATTTTCCCCATTGGCCCAAGGTTTAATAATCCCCCCTCCTTATCCTTAGGAAACTCATGCCCTTTTCATCATGGTTGCATTGATGTAGCTGGTTGAGGTTCATTTTAATTAAAATGCATATTTACATGATGCTAAAACTATAAGGTGTTGGATAGAATTATATACCATTGGCAATTATTCCAATCGCCGAAACATAACACAACCAAATCAATGTTGGGGCTTTTTCCCTTAGCTCCACACCACGATTAATTACAATATATACATCATGTACCTTTTAATGCAAAATGGGGTCAAAACCAGGGTGTTACAATGAAGAAGCAAATTGACATGTTGACCCAAATCCTGGAGAAGAATAACATCTCCCTTCCTGATTGCTCAAAGAAGAGGGAAGGAGGATCAAATTCAGAGGACAGAGAGAGAGTACATGCATTGGTTGCTGGCACATCAAGCTCACCTAGCTTCATCATAGACTATGGAGCTTCAAGACATATGGTTTCGACAAAGGATGAATTCTCCTCTCTTGACATGTTGAAAGGTCCACCAATAGTGCTGGGAGATGACTCTCTCACTGACAGTTTCGGAAAAGGAAGGATTGATCTTGACGATGGTAAGTTCAGTAATGTATTATATGTTCTAGGTCTTACCTCTAACCTCTTGTCAGTGTATCAGATGACCCACACAGGGTCTCCAAATAAGGTCATATTCTTCCTTGATGATGTTGAGATCACATAGATCTCAAATGGTAAAGTCATTGCAAAAGGAGTTGTAGATCACACTTCGAAGGTATACATGTTTTCACATTTTCTGCCCTACTCAAACCACTCTGCTCTTCTGACTCATGCTAATGAGGAAAGAAATATTTTGCATGAAATATTTGGCCATATTAAATATAAGTATCTTTCTGATCTAAGTGAAAAATAAATGGTCATATAGTTACCAAAGAATAAATTTTCCAAGGGAGTCTTTCAAGGTTGTATCCTAGGAAAACACCCAGAGCATAAACTTGAGAGATAGTCATGAGAGAACCTCTACACCTCTTGAGTTGATCCACAGTGATGTTTCTGGTCCATTTCCTCATATGTCAATGAGTCAAGCCAAACATGCATTGAAATTCATAGATGAATTTTCTAGGTATTGTTGGGTTCACTTCCTGAAGCATAAGTCTGAATTTTTTGGCCTCTTCAAAGTATTTAAGGCTTTGGTTGGAAACCAGTCTGGGAGGAGACTCAAGATCCTCATATCTGAAAATGGTGGTGAGTATTTCAAGTCTAACTTCATTCAATATTATGAAGATGCAGTTATTCAGATGAAACATTCAATCCGTTACACACCACAGCAAAATGGTATTGCTGAGAGAAAGAACAGATCACTGAAGGAGATGGCAACCTGTATGATGGAGGCTAAGACTTTGCCACCAAAGTTTTGGGCTGAGTCTATAAACTATGAATCCTATATCTAGAATAGGGTGCCTCATAAATATCTTTATGGTATGACTCCTTTCGAAGCTTGGAGTGGGCACAAGCTAGATGTAACCCATTTCAGGATTTTTGGCTCAAAGGCTTGGGCTAGAATTCCAACAGAAAAGAGGAAGGCTTTGCAGCCCAAAAGCCAAGAGTGTCTATTTGTTGGGTACTCTAAATATTAAAAAGGGTACAATATGATCAATTTGAGTACAAATAAAGACTTCATTGAAAGGAGTGTTTAGTTCCAAGAAGAGCCTTTAGCAACAGTTGAAGTTGGAGAGGCTTCTTCACCATCAAAACCATTGAATGTAAGTGAAGAGACAAATGAGTTTGCTGATTCTGATATGTCTGATAATGATGATTTAATTGTATATCCTGATATTCCTACAAGACCAAAATGGGAAGCAAATACCATTCATGTAGATGGGGAACTAGCTTGAAATCCTAGTGATCCTAAGAGGACTAGATCTCAGTTTGAGAGTGCCCTGTGTATGAAAGACCCTTTGTTTGCAGAGAAGTGCTATCTGATGGTTGAATCAGACACACGGACATATTAATATGCAGCACATGATCCAATATGGAAAACATCCATGAAAGAATAATTCAGCTCACTCCAGAAGAACAACACTTGAGAATTGGTTGATCTTCCCCCAGGGAGGAAGCTAGTTCAATGTAAGTAGGTTTCAAAACTAAGTTTTCTGATGATGGTTCACCTTTAAAATATAAGGAAATATTGGTATCCAAGGGATACTCATAGGTACATGGTATTGACTACAATTATACCTTTTCACTAGCGGCAAAGATGGACTCCATCAGGCTAGCCTTAGCCATTACAGCTTTGAAGCAGCGGGAGGTACATAACATGGATGTGAAGTGTGCTTTCTTGAATGGAGATATTGATAAAGAGATTTAAAATCTGCAGCCTCAATGGTTTGTCTCTAATCCATATTTTGTGTGCAGGTTAAAGAAATCATTGTATGGGATTAAGCAAGCCCCCAGGGCTTGGTATGCCAAGATTGATGGATTTCTGCTGTCATTGAGTTTTGTTCGATGCAAGTATGATCCTAATGTTTATTTGAAGCTGATTCATGGTTATTTTATGATTATTTTTTTCTATGTGGATGACCTTCTGATTACAAAAAGTTCAAAGAAAGAAATTTCCTCCTTAAAGAATGCAATGAACCATACATTTTCTATGACTGATTTGGGGTTGTTGAGCCAATTCTTGGGTCTCGAAATTGCTCAATCCCAACATGTAATAAAGGTACATCAGTCCAAGTATGCTTTATATTTGATGAACAAGTTCAACATGAAATATTGCAATCCAATCAAGACCCCCTTCCTTTCAGGAGTTAAGCTTGAAGAAGCAGGTTCTTCTCCTATGGTAAATAATACACTGTATAGGAAATTGATTGGGTGTTTGCTATAACTTAAACACACTCGACCTGATATTTATTATGCAATAAGTGTGTCCTAAAGATACATGGATCAGCCTCATGAGATCGATTGGAGAGCAGCCAAAAGGATCCTTAACTTTGTTCAGGGAACAAGAACTCATGGGATCTTCTACAAAGCTAAATCTGATCTTGATTTGATTGGGTTTACTGACAATGATTGGGAAGGTGACAACACAGATCGAAAGTCAACATAAAGATATGTGTTCATGCTTGCTGAAGGACCAATCACCTGGTCAAGCAAGAAACAGAGTGCCATAGCACTCTCATATACAAAAGCAGAGTACAGATGAGTTGTAAATGCAGTAAATCAATGTTTATGGTTGCAGAGGATACTTGGTGACTGTGGCTTTGAATCATAGTTTTCAACTATTATCTATTATGATAATCAGAGAACCATTCAAATATGCAATGATCCAGTTCATAGACAGAGAACCAAACACATTGAGATCCATATGCACTACATCAGACAGGTTGTGCATGATGGCACCATTCACCTACTCTTATGTGCATCTTCAGAACAAGTAGCAGACATCTTCACCAAAGTTTTTTTTGAGAAGACATTCAGTAATCTCAAATCACTGCTGGGGATTTATGATCATGCTTTGAAGCATGATTGATGACAAGATTTTGAAATTTTGTTTTACTGTCCATGTTTAAGGGAGGATTTTCCCACTGGGTTTTTGCCTCTTTCTCTAGTTAAATGAACATGCAGTATGTAAAGGGTGACTAAGCCTTGTTGCTAGGCCCTATAGTTTTCTGATATTTACTCATAAAGTCAGGATTCAGGAGGGGTGTTAGAATAATCAACCCATAGTTAGCTACCTTAGACATTAATTAATCCATTTTTTGTTTTATTTGCCTAGTTTCCAATATTCCACTCTATGCAAGTTGTCTTCCACATGTCCTAGAAGTAAAAGTTGCTAAAATTGAGTCATGGAGTGCTTGGGAAACCTCCTAGAATCCATATTTAGCATATCTTCTTTATTCCAGATCCTCCCTAGTGCATAACTACTTTTTCTGCTAAGTTTCCTTCTTTATTAAGTTTTATGGCAAAAGGGGAAGTAAGACTAGCTGTAGTTGACTTGTTTTTTGCCCTCATCATCCTAAATTATTTTCTCCTAATAAAAGCATGTATGAGTTTTATTTCCATCACTTATTAGCTTTCCTACTTGACTTTTCCAATTCGTGAGCCTCTAGGTAGATTTGGAAACTACTTTATGCACCTATGGGGGATTTGACTAGATTTAGTAAGCCTACTCTTTGACTATTTCGAATGGAATCCTTATGCATTAAAATATCTCATTTAATTATATTTCAGCAGCCTATGACTTCATATGGTTGGCTATTGTACACTTATTCAATACAGATTAGTGTTATGCTCCAATTTCAGTCTCGTTTGTGTGTAAATTTGCATGTTTGATTAGCAATTTTGTGAGTGCAATTGTTCTATAAATTGGGTTCAATTTCCATAATGATAAATAGAAATATATCCAAATACTGAAGAGGAAGTTGAAAATCGCTTCTACCCAGCTTGCTCAGACAGATGAGTTGGCTGAATTCGAAAAAGAGAAAGGGACATTGAACACTGAGCTTACATATTGCAAATCGAAGCTACTAAATCTTGAAGAAAAGGAAAGGAAATGGGAAGTAGATACCAAGATTCTGAAGGAGAATGAAAAATAATTAAAGACTACACTAGTGATAAAGGAAAAAGAGCTTCAGTAAAAATGCACAGAGGTTGCAATTCCGTAAGTGTAGCTGGAGAAGTAGACACCAGTTCTCTTTCTAGAGAAATGTCGCAAATAGGATTTAAGGATACAGATATTACTAAGTTAAAGAAAAAGATTAAGGAGCTATAGGAGGAAAAATAAAAGGAAGCACAAGAAAAGGAAAAAATAGAGGAGAAGTGTCAAGAATTGACACAACAAAATGCCAAATTAAGCCAGCAGATGATCGGTAAATTGGATTTACAAGGGGCTAGACATTTGATTTGGGATCAGATCATTGCAAAGGATAAAAAGTTCATACCTTATATATATTTCATCATAGACCAGGAAATTTCTTTGACAAATGCCAAGAAAAAGGTTTCTACAATATCAAGAGAAGTGCATAAAAGACCTATGGTAACAGCAGAAAATGTCGTTGCTTTCCTAAGTGCCTTGATGGATGTTCTGGCCAATCAGTGCAATATCCAAAACATAGTTTCTATCATCTCTAGGGATAGAAAGGTAATTACTAAACATAGAATGTTGGACACTGTACAATCCAAAATAGATATTCTTGAGCACAAGGACAAGGAGGTTATGCGGTTATTGAGGCCATTGGTAGACAAAGGTGTTCCTTTCTTCTAGGAAGAGAAGGGACCCTTATTGTCTCAAAAGGAGTATCTGGAGCATTTGGTTAGTTGTCAATCAGACAACAGCAAGTTTTGAGACATGCAACAATCCTTGTCAGGTAGGAGTGTTTTCGGTAAGTGGGCCAGTGAATTAGAACTATTTTTTGACTTTAAATCTACCTGTGCCAAAGCACGCTGGACGTCGTACCTAGAAAATATGGAGCTCAAAGTGCAAGAATTTGACATGGAAGTCATGACTTTGGCTGGTCCTGACCAATGGAGGTCAATTCAACAATATGGGTCAAGCAAGTTTAAGATGCAACCATAGAGGTGGCAATGACAATATGTAGAAAATTTTCTCCATGGCCACACCCCTCCAATGGTCACTTCTCTCAGAACTTTGTACAACTGTCACCTACTAGATGGATACATAAAAAACTCTTGAACATATTTTCTCTTGCAATCCATATTTAATTTTTCAATTTTTATGTAAATCATGGTAGGTACGTCACATTAGAGTTTGTTAGAATTTGTTTTTCAGTTGTAACAAATTTTGATTCCTGAACATCAGAATGGGAAGTCCTAAACACTATAAATGTACCTCCTGAAGAAGGAGAAAAGGGTTGGAATCGATGTAATTTTGCATTGTGTGCTTTCAAGAGTTTTTAATAAAGTTGCAGAGCCGAAGTTGGCATTTTACACAGGGATTCATGTGTTGTTTCTGTTACAGTATGTTGCTTCCTTTCTTATTTGAAATGTTTTTCTAGTTTATCTCTCCCATTATGTTTTCTTTCATGTCTGAAATAAGTGTATAACAGTTTGGAATTCATACATGCTATGCTACGTCTATTGTTTCAGATATCCACTAAATATTTCTTCTAAAATTAATGCAAAATTCAATCTCAAATGCTATGTGTTGATGGTCTGTTCATGTTCTTATTTTCCCACCAAACAATTATAATTTGACTATGGCTGAATGGCTATCTTGCCTCTATGTTAAAATCACCTGCATAAGTTTTGTTTATTTCTGTTACTCATCTTGAATCCATCACCCAATGGTTCTATGTTCTGCTTCAACCATCCTCACAAACAATTCATATTTTCACTTGTATGTATCTGGCATTGTTAATATTTGGTGAGAGATCCCTATCGGAAGAGCAGAAGGATAGTTCTCTCTTTGAAAGTGGTTATGTTGTTACCTGGGAGTGAGCTTTCCACAACCTTTGGTTCAATTCCAGTGCTAAAAAAATCCAAGGGTTGTAAGAGGCATTCCAAAGGTGATTTTTGTTAGGCAAATTTCAGAAATGCAGCTAAAAAAGTTCTATAGAAAAGGTTGTAAATTATATGCAGCCCGTGTTCTGGAGGAAACAAAGAATGAAGCTCCTAGGTTGGAGGACTTTCATGTATTGCAGGAATTCACAGATGGTTTTCGTGATGAGATACCAGGACTTCCTCCAAAAATATACATTGATTTTACAATTGACCTTGTTCCTAGAGTAGGACCATTGTCCAAGATACCCTACATGATGAGCACACCATAATTGCTAGAGCTGAAGATGCAGCTACAAGAGTTGTTGGAAAAGAAGTATATAATTCCAAGTGTGTTCCGTTGGGGAGCACTAGTTCCATTTGTGAAAAATAAATATGGAACACTCAGGTTATGTATTGATTAAAGACAGTTGAACAAGGTTACTTTGAAGAACATATACCCTTTACCTCGATTTGATGATATTTTTTATCAAATGAGAGGATAAAAGTTATTTTCAAAGATTGACTTGAGGTCTGGTTACCATCAGGTAAGAATCAAAGATGAATATATTCATAGGACATCCTTCAGAACAAGGTATGGGCATTATGAGTTTGTAGTGGTACCATTTAGTCTCACAAATGCACCAACTACATTTATGTGTCTCAGGAATAGCACTTTCAGCAAATATATGGATAAGTTTGTTCTTGTTTTCCTAAATGACATTCTTAGTTATTCTAGGAATGAATATGTTAACACCTAGAACGTACCCCGGTTGTGAAAGGTAAATCCTAGGGTAACATAAAAACTGATTTAGACTGTATTTCTGACCTAATATAGTCAGAGAGGGATCTCTCTCTATTTACAAAGTTTTCCTACTCAATATATTCAATTGACGATAGTTAGAAGGTAATATTTCTGAATAGAACAAGTTTTTTCTTATAAAGTTTGGTGGGACAATCATGGATGAGACCATTGGGCAATGGGGCCGGCTATTAAAGTTGAAATGGGTTATGGGAGGTAGGAAGTCCAAAGGTTTGTGGAGAGAGGCAATACATACACCGTTTCTTCAATTTGGAGCTATTAGCAAGTTGATTAGCAGACAGAGGGAGACAGCCCGTAAAACAGAGCACCTAGATAGAGTGAATTCTGCAAGACTTTAGGAGAAAATGTTTAAAAATGTTTAAACAGTTGACCTATAGCATGCGAGATGAATTATGGTCCATATACACTTATTCCAAAACATGAAAGAAAATAAAAACTAGAATGAAAATAGGATAAACAATCATGTAAAGAAGTTACTTATTGAAGAAAAGATGGCATGAGAATCTATGCCAGGAGGGTTTATCATTTCTCCTCTGCAATTTCATTTAACTCTGGAAAATGAAAACATGTTACAATGGAGATCCCCTACCGTTAAAAATTCCCAACCCTTCTCCCCTATATAGGGAAGCATATTTATAATCTCTCAGACCCCCAAGGTTAATCCTAGAAATCAGATCTGAAACTGCTTATAGTCATAATCAAAACTTAAGAACTAGATCTTGGTACTTCTTCCATGGTTTACATATATTTAAAATAGACATCATGGAGCTAGTGCACATGCTCAGTCTGAATGGTAGCACATCATTTTTGTTTCCAATCTTGCGGGTCATGAAAACGATGTCTCAGGATGCTTTTGGTAGCTCAATGTTGACTTGGATTGACCACCTACCCATTTTTCGAGTCAGCAACATGTCTTTCTCTTGTGTTTCTCTCGTGCTCGAAGGCATCTTTCTGCAGGGTTTCAAATCTTGAAAAGGAGTTCATATCCTTCCCATATTCAACCTTCTTTAGATCCTCCTCCTCTCCAGGTAACACTATTATTCAAGGGGACTTGAAGAAGGGCCACATTTCTCATAGAAGAAGCAAGCCTCTGTAGTGGCTTGTCATTGCTGTACTCCTCACCTCCTTCTAGGTGGGATCTCCTATATGAAATATAGTGGGGTACATCTTCAATATCCTCACCACTTCAAATCGAATTGGCAGTTGGAGTGCATGAAAGCTATGATGAAGACCTTGAGAAACCACTTCCCTAGTACGAGCATTCACTAATACTAGTTGATGCTAAATATGGTCACCACGTACTGGGGCTTTGCAGGAAGTGATTGCATCCAGGGATTCTGGAGCGACCCCCACATGACATGAAAACCCAGGCAGCGTGGAGTAAAAGGGATGGGTATCTAAAAATAGATATATCTCCCAAAGTTCTTCACATTTGTCCCCCGATGGCTGGAATTTTCCTAATGTAAACACCCAGGGTGACACAAGAATGTAAAGGCATGCTATCCAACCATCAAAACTCCCTAACAAATGAGCTTCTCAAACCAAACAGGAATTTCAAAGTACCATAAAACTCAATACCTTAAGCCAACTAACGCTCTGAATTTCCTCCTCAGTGTTCACTCATTTCTTGTTTTTCAATGGTTCATAAGGATGGATTTTATAAAGGATGATGAAGATGAGAATAGAGACAATCGGTTAGCATTATCGCACACTTCTTAGTTGGTCATCATAATGGTCACACGAGTGGACACATGGATGAGGGATATCCATTTGTTGTTGAGAATCTGAACATGTCGCGTCGTTTGATGTTGCGTAGCCGTCCATATGGATCACGACATTTGGAATTGACATCCTTTTCCCTCTCACTTATGTTCATAGTGATATTCATAATTATTTTGGTGGCCGCATCTCTTTTCTTCGTGTAAGGGAAATATTCGCCACTTCAAAAATCCAAGCTTCATGATCTCCCATTGCTTCTTATGAAAGCCTCATGATGGATCTATGGAATCGGGAGGGATGGTGATGCCGTGGCCATCATTTACTTATAAGGTTTTCCGCAACTAATGTAGAGATATATGATTATTGGTCATATCATACATGAGGATATCCTTTTTGTACTAGACCTGACCAGGACACAACCTTTTAGCAGGTTGAATATATTCCAGACCATCGATCCGAACCTAACCTGCATCCATTGTACACATGTACATGGCCTCCCCTCTTTGCCATTTTTAGAAATGCTCAAGGGTTTGATAATCTCTACCTTGTCCATTCATGCAGCATTTCAATCCTGTTCGTGCTGGTTCTTCACACATTTAGTTCGGTTATCGTCAGCTCTACAACTCAGAAGGAACAAACCTTTTCAACTCCAAGTGGATCCTTTGCTTTGGAATCTGAGCATTTGGTACACAGTATCTTCGCACCATAAATCCAAAAATAACCACCTGCATAGTTTGATTCAGGAGAAAGGATCAGTGAACGACCTTCATCAATGATCAGTGAACGACCTTCATCAGGACCATTCAACTATGAAAATATTAATATTTTGTCAATTTTCCCTCTTGCAATAAATTGGAAACCTTCATATCATGGAATTTACCATGTCCATCGATCTACCCTGACCTCACATCGTAACCGTTGATCGTCGTGGCCCCTAAAACCTTTCGCAATTTGAGATCGTAACTTTATCGGTGCTATCTCAAATCGCGGAATTGATTACGACCGCATATCTATCTCCACCTTTACCTCATTCATCCGATCCTTTCTCCCTTTAATATATTCTTGTATTTGGAAAATATTCTCCCGTCGTGCATGTTTATCGAGCGGAATCCATTAGGGCTATCGATATGGATTTTCATTGATCTCGACCCTCCAACACTTCGCCCCTTTAACCGACTTCGCAAACCCAAAAACTGAATCTTACCTCACATCTCCTATTGGAAAAATGTATTTCTATAGTTTATCTTCATCACCTTTCATTTGTACCATTGAAACTATACATGTTCCATCCTTGTCCTGCCACTACATGCTTCAATCCATAGAATGATCTATCTCTGTAGATCGGGATCCACTTTCTGTTCGATGACTCGTGATGATGAGAATCACTAACCAGATAATGTGAAAGGTGCTTCCATGAAATTCCTCAAATGAGATCATTTTCAAACCCTTTTATGTCTATGATTCAAAAATTCAAATATAGTGCGAACAACTGGCTCTATTAGGGATGTTATCCTCCCAACGAGGTAGCAAAGAACCCCATAGACCAGGTGCCAAGTCCATTGGACTGCTCTCATTATTTCTCATGGGATATTGAATTTGATCTAGGCTAAACCATAACCTGAACCATTCTGTAATAAATTTTCTGTCGTAAACTATCACCCAGCCACACTCTGAAAACTGATAATGATTGCAACTGTCACACTTTTATTCTGTAACTGGAATGCACTTGAAACTGAAACTAAACTAAAAACTATTGAAGAAAATTCTTGGCATGTCGAGCTTATTCATACCTACCTACCCTACTTGACTAAGCACAAATATTCGATAAAGTAAACTCTAACTTCCAATGAAGCCAATCAAGCAATTTATCCAATAATTCTATTTCTTCTTCATGCTTGATTAAAAACAGAGATGATATATGTAATGGAATAAGGTTATAATAAATAAATTGAGCCCTATATTAGAGATATAACCAAACAATATCATTACCCAACCCCTCCATGTACTCTGCCGCCGGATCATAGAAATACTCTGTCTTTTTCCTACCAAAGGAAAACCGTCCAAAATGTAACTCCTCTAGCATATTGTCAAATTGATCCTTAAGAGAACTTTGAAAGGAATTATCATGACTGATTTCAAATGAAATATCCAAAATTTCATTCAAAATTTCTGAATTTAAAACTTCTCCTTCCTTATATGCTTCAGCAGAGACATCATTCTTTTCTCCAGCAGAATCAAACACACACCATCCTCCTTCATGGGATGAAATTTTTGGATGCGAAAGGTCAAAAGAAGCATTTATTTGGGAATCCCTACCTCTTTCTTTGTGACCCAATAACTCATTGCAAACCACTGATTTATCCATTAGTTGATATTTAATGAATGATTGTTCATCTTCATCATCTTCTATTTCAAACAAGTTCATAAAATGTACCATTCCCTCAACTTTCTGTTTCTATCTAGAGGTTTTAAGTCTCCGTCTTATAAGTTCAAATGATGAGTAACACAAAGGTAAACTTCCACCTTTAGTACACTCATTTCCCCCTATTTATTCAGCCTTTTGACTTTCGATTACAATCAGTTTCTCTTCACTAACATGCCTCGATCCCACAGCTGGCTCTGTAGGTATAACATCTAGGAAATCATCTTCATATTCATCATATATGGGCATTCTGAAATCTGTTTTGGAATCACCACTGACAGAATTGGCAACAAGTTGATTGCACTCTTTAGAAAATAGATTAGTATAGCTATCTTCTTTTGCATCATGGAGCTGATTATTTATCTGTTTACTAGGGGAGGATTTGAGGTGCATAGAGAATGTCTCTTTTTGCTTATGTTGCTCAACCAAGTTTAAATTCTTTTCTATTTTATCATTAATGTCTTGGTCTAAGAAACTTTTAGACATCCTAAGATTATCCTCAACCTCCAAACAATCAAAAACATTTGTTGTAATGTGACTGACTTTCTTTCCAGAAGAAGCAAAGACATTTCGGGATGAAAGGAAGCTGCATACAAAAGTTTAGCAGCATTTTCAAGAGGATGGATTTCTTTTGGCATGTTATAGTAAAATATTGCAAATCTCATGTTAAAACTAGACATGGTTTCATCGTCCCATTTCTCTAGGGAATAGAATTATGAAAGTATTTGGTCTAAAGGATTTCTCTCACCCCAAAAATTTAGAAATATGTCTGAAAAATCTCCCATGTATTGATGGATTTAGGCTGCAAGTTCCTGAACCATTCCTTAGCACCCCCTTGCAAAGATAGGAAAAAATCCCTCATGCAGACATCAACATGTTCAACTTCGAAAACGTCAAGGAAATGCTCAAAGGCTTGTAAATGATTTTCAGCTGTAAGGTTCTTGATTTCTCCATCAAACTTAGGAAGGTACTTGTAGTGCTTTGTAGGGAAATCATGAAGAATAAGAGGTAAGTGAAGGAGTCTGTACCAGTTTGGGGTATTATAAGAAACAGAGCTATGTTGAATGGAAGTACTGTACATTGTGGTATCATGAGGCTCACAAGGGTGGCCTTTAAGGTCATGTGTTTTGAATGAAATATTTCAATCAAAATCAAATGTACAGGGTGACAAAAAAAATTCAGTTTGTAAAGAATGATATACAGGATTAAATTCATGGTTATGTTTTGAGTGTAAGGCATACTCAAAAACTATTCTGACAAACTTAGGAATATACAGTAAAATATTTACAAAAAGGAAAAGACATCTTGGAGTAAAATGAAACTTGAGCACCTTATCCTTTGATCATGCATTTCTATATTTTTATAATGAGCTCATTTCCATAGTGGAGCCTGTCGGTTTGTTTGAAAGCTTTCTCTCTGGATCATATCCCCAGTGGAGTCACTGAAAGTTAGGTTCTCTCAGAATGGAGTCAGCAGGTGAAAGATGTACAACCTTCTTGATGGTCTGACTATTGTTCACCATCAAAAATCAAATCAAAAACTATGTCATTCATACCCAAGGAATGTTTTAACCTTCGTTCCTTGAAAATGACGCCATCTTGTTAACACCCAAAACGTGCCCAGGTTGTGAAAGGAAAATCTCGGGGTAACATCAAAACTGCTTTAGACTGTATTTCTGACCTAATACAGTTAGAGAGGGTTCTCTCAATTTTTACAAAATTTTCCTACTCAATATATTCAATCGACGACAGTTAGAAGGTTATATTTCTGAATAGAACAAGTTTGTTTTTATAAATTTTGGTGGGACAATCATGGAGGAGACCATTGGACAATGGGGTCGGCTATCAGAGTTGAAATGGGTTACGAGAGGTAAGAAGTGTGAATATTTGTGGACAGAGGAAATACAGACACTATTTCTTCAATCTGGAGTTATTAGCAAGTTGATTAGAAGACAGAGGGAGACATCTCGTCAAACAAAGCACCTAGCTAGAGTGAATTCTGCAAGACTTTAGAGGAAAATGTTTAAAAATTCTTGAACAATTGACCTAGAGCATGCGAGATGAATTATGGTCCATATACATTGATTCCAAAACATGAAAGAAAATACAAACTGGAATGAAAACAGGATAAACAATTATGTAAAGAAGTTACTTATTGAAGAAAAGATGGCACAGGTATATCTTCTAGGGGGGTTTATCATTCCACCTCTACAATTTTATTCAATTCTAGAAAATGAAAACATGTTACAATGGAGAGCCCTTGCTCTTGAAAATTCCCAACCCTTCTCCCCTCTATGGGGAGGATATTTATAATGTCTCATACCCCCTAGGTTAGTCCTCGAAATCGGATCTGAAATTGTTTACGGTAATAATCAAAACTTAACAACTAGAGCGTACTACTTCTGCCACATTTTACATATATTTAAAACAAACATCATGGAGCTAGTGCACATGCTCGGTCTGGAAGGCAGCATGCCGTTTCTCTTTCTAAGCTTGTGGGTCGTGAAAACGATGTCTGAGGATGATTCCAGTAGCTCAATGTTGAATTGGCTCGACCACCTTCCTGTATGTTGAGTCAGAAACATGTCTTTCTATTTTGTTTGTCTCGTGCTCGAAGGCACCTTTCTCCGTGGTTTCAGAGCTGGAAAAGGAGTTTATATCCTTCCCATGCTCAACCTTCTTCACATCCTCCTCCTCTATCAATAAAACTATTATTCGAGGGGACTTAAAGAAGGGTCGCATTGCTCCTGGAAGAAACAAGCCTCTGCAGTGTCTTTTCATTCGTGTACTCCTCGCCTCCTCCTAGGAGGTCTCTCCTACAAGAAATACGGTGGGGTGTGCCTTTGACCTCCTTACCACCTCAGACCAAATTGGAAGTTGGAGTGCATGAAAACTATGATGAAGACCTTGGGCACCCACTTCCCCAATACAAGTATTCTCTCCTACTAGTTTCTACTAGCAGCTAACTTGGTCACCATGTATCAGGGCTTTGGAGGCAGCGACTACATCCAGTGATTTTGGAGGGACCCCCATAGGAAATGAAAAAATAGGCACCATTTAGCAGGAGGTATGGCTATCTAAAAACAGGCACATCTCTCGAAGTGCTTCACATCTATCCCTCGATGGCTGGTGTTTTCCCGGTGTACACACCAAGGATGACACAAGAACGTAAAGGCATGCTCTCCAACCATCAATACTCCCTAACAGATGAGCTTCTCAAACCAAATAGGCAATGAAAAATTCCAGAAAAATCAATACCTTAAGAACACTAACACTCTAAATTTGCTCCTCAACATTCACTCATTTCTTGTTCTTCAACGGTTCAGGAGGATGGCATTTATATAGGATGATGAAGATGAGAACAGAGATAACTGGTCAGCATTATCACACACTTATTATTTGGTCATAATAATGGTCACACGAGTGGAAATGTAGATGAGTGATCTCCATTTGCTGTTGAGAATCTGATCATGCCGCCTACTATGATGTTACGTAGCTATCCATATGGCTCACGACATTTGGACTTGACATGATTTTCCCTCTCACTTATGCTAACAGTGGTATTCATAATGGTTTTGGTTGGCCGCATCTCTTTGCTTTGTGTAAGGGCCAGATTCACCGCTTCAAAAATCTAGGTTTCACGATCTCCCGCTGCTTCTTATGTAAGCCTCGTGATGGATCTATGGAGTTGGGAGGGTTAGTGATGCTGTGGGAATCATTTTCTCATAAGGCATGCCATAAATGGTGTCAAGGGATATACTTATTGGTCAGATCGTACGTGAGGATATATTTTCTATACTAGACCTAACAAGGACACGACATAGATTCCAAACCATCGATCCGAACCTAAGTTGCATCCATCGTACACGTGTACATGGCCTCCCCTCTCTGTCATTTTTAGAAATGCTTAGGAGTTTGATAATTCTTTCCTTGTCCATTCGTGCAGCGTCTCGATCCTTTTCATGCTGGTGCTTCACACATTCAGTCTGGTTATCATCAGCTCTATAGCTCATAAGGAACAAACCTTTTCAACTCCAAGTGGATCCTTTGCTTTGCAATCTAAGCATTTGGTACGCAGTATCTTCGTACCAGAAATCCATGATTAACCACTTGCATAGTTTGATTCGGGAGAATTGACAACGACCATTAATATTTTGTCGATTTTCCCTCCTGCAATCGATCGGGAACCTCTATATCACAGAATTTACCATGTTCGTCGATCCACCCTGACCTCACGTCGTAACCATTGATCGGTGTGGCCCCTACCACTTTTCACAATCTGAGATCATAACTTTATCTGTACTAGTTCAGATCACGGAATTGATTATGACCACAGATCTATCTACGCCTTTACCTCAGCCATCCGATCCTTTCTCCCTTTATCATATTCCACGATTTGGAAAATATTCTCCCTTAGCGCATGTTTATCAAGTGGAATCCCTTAGGGATGTCGATCTGGCTTTACGTTGATCTCAACCCTGCAACACTTTTCCACTTTAACTAGATTCGCAAACCCAAAAAATGAATCTTACCTCGCATCTCCTATTGGAAGAATGTCTTTCTATCGTTGATCTTCATCACCTTGCATCCATACCATTGAAACTAGACACATTTCATCCCTGTCCCACCGTTGCATGCTTCAATCCATAGAATGATCTATCTCCATAGATCTAGATCCACTTTCTATGTGACTTCTTGTGATGATGAGAATCACTAACTAGATAACCTAAAAGGATCTCCCATGAAATCCCTCAAATAAGATCATTTTCAAACCCTTTCAACTCTATGATTCAAAATTCAAATATAGTGCTAAAAGAATAAGAGCATGAAGAACATTTGATACTAACATTTAAATTGCTAAGGGAGCATAACTTGTATGAAAAGGTGAGCAAGTGTGTCTTTTATAAAGATAAAATTCATTATTTGGGTCACACTATCTCAGAGGAAGGAATCTCTATGGACCCTAAAAAGATTGAGGTCATTATGAATTGGACAACTCCAAGAAATGTGACAGATGTGAGATCTTTTATGGGACTTGCAGGATACTACATGAGGTTCATTGAAGGAGTCTCCAAGGTTGCACATTCAATCACTTCTTTGCAAAAGAAGGGGATAATTTTTGAATGGACACCAAGATGTGAAGAAACCTTCCATAAGTTGAAAAATCTTCTTACAAGTGCACCAATTATGAATATTGCAGACCCATAAAAAGACTTCGCGGTGTGTACTGATGCATGCAATCAAGGACTTAGAGGATTCCTTATGTAAGACAACTATGTGGTATGTTATGAGTCCAAAAATTTGAAAGAACATAAGAAGAACTATGCTACTCATGATATATAAATTGTATCCATACTACATGCTCTCAAGATTTGGAGACATTACTTAATGGGAAGAAAATTTGAGCTAAGGACGGACCAATGTGGTTTGAAATACTTTTTTGATCATCCAACATTAAATGCTAGGCAAGCTAGATGGCTGGAGTTTTTGTGTGAAATTTATTTTTAAATCAAACACATAAAAGGAAAATAAAATTGAAACTGGTTGATGCACTCAGAAAAAAGTGTTAGAATAATCAACCCATAGTTACACATATTTGACATTAATTAAATCATTTTTGTCTTATTCCTGGAATCCTAAATTCCCTCTCTATTCTAGTTGACTTATACATGTTCCTAGAAGTCAATACTTGTTAAGATAGGTCATGGAGAACTTTGGAACCATCCTAGAACCATATTTATCATGTCTACTTTATTCATGATTCCTTAAAGCACATATCTGCTTTTCCTCAAAGCTTCCTTGCTTTACATATGCTTTAAGGCATAAAGTAAAAGCTAGACTAGGGGAACTTGCCTTGTTTTTTGACCACATCATCCTCCTTAATTTTCTCCATAAAAAACTCATGAATGAGTTTTCTTTCCACAACACATTATCTTCCCCACTTTCTTTATCTAATTTGTGAGGATCTTCATGGATTTGGAAAGTCCTTTTTGCACCTATGGGGGATTTGACTTACTTTAGTAATCCTGCTTTTTGACCAATTCGAAGAGAAACCTAGTGATTTAAAATATCTCATTTAAATATATATTTGGGAAGCCTATTACTTCATATGGTTGGCTAATGTACACTTATTCAATACAAGATTAAGTTATGCTCCAATTTCAGTCTCCTTTTGTGTGAATTTTGCATGTTTGATTAGCAATTTTGTGAGTGTAATTGATCTATATCTTGGGTTCAATTTCCACATGGTATCAAAGCCTTTTTGGGTCAATTTATCTCCTTCCAAATTTTTATTGCAGGTTCTACATCACTGACTAGGAGCACATTCTACTGACTGAAGGGAACACGAGCTGAGATATGGACCAGTATCAAAGGGTCATCTTGACTCCATTCAATTTATTCAGATGGAAAGCTGAGATGGAGATATTGTTGAGAGAGAAAGGTCTGTACAGGGTTACCATGGCTACTGAGGTAGATCCCAATCTAGTTGTAGAGAAAATAAAATAACACAATAGGAGGGATGAGGCCTATGGTCTTTTGTGTCTGAGTATTTCAAGAGACCTCCTCTTCCATATTTATTCATTGACATATCCTAATGAGGTGTGGGAGAAGCTTGAAGAGATTTTTGGAAAGACAGATGAGATGAGAGGACATCAAATTGATAATGAATTGATCTCCTTGAATACCAGTATCTTCAAATCATTGCAACTCTATTTTACAAAGTTTAGAGCCCTTGTTTTGTAGTTAAAACAATGTGGGATTGAAAAGGAGGATAAACTAGTTTTAACCATTATCTCAAAGCTTGGTCCTGACTATTCAGTGTTTTTTTTGACCTTCTATGCCACCAAATTAACAACTCAAACATGGAATATGCCTAAGGTTTTTTATTTCATGGAATCTCTCACTCAGGAGCAAGATAAATTGGTGATGATGGGAACCATCAAACCTTCCAAATACCAAGAATTAGTTACTGGAGATTCGAAGCTGGATTCAAAAACCAAGAAAAAATCTAAAAATACACCTTAGTAGAAGAGAGACAAGGAAAAGTCTCAAGAGGATTCCTCGATCTCCAAGAAGAACCCCCAGAAGAAGAAGAACAAAGGATAAATGAGCAAGTGCACATACTGCAGTAAGGGCTATCATCCTGAGAGCTCTTGTATGAAAAAGTAGATAGACATATTGACCCAAATACTAGAGAACAACAACATCTCCCTTCTTGATTTCTCAAAGAAGAGGGAAGGATGATCAAATTCAGAATACAAGGAGAGAGTACAGGCCTTGGTTGCTGGCACCTCAAGCTCACCTAGTTTCATCATTGATTCTGGAGCTTCCATACATATGGTTTCAAAAAAAGAGATCTTCTCTTCTCTTTACATGTCGAAAGGTACTCCAATAGTTTTCAGAGATAACTCTCTGATTGACAGTATGGTAAAGGGTGGGATTGATATTGACCATGGTAAGTTCAATAATGTGTTGTATGTTCCAAGTCTTACCTCTAATATCTTGTCAGTGTATCAAATGAATCACGCTAGGTATCCAAAGAAATTCATCTTCTCCCCCAATGAAGTTGAAATCACTGAGATTTCAGATGGTAAAGTCATAGCAAAAGGTGTTGTGGATCACACATCGAAGGTATGCAAGTTTTCCCATTTTATACCCTACTCAAACCCCTCCGCTCTTCTTACTCATGCTAATGAAGCAAACAATATTTGGCATGAAATATTTGTCCATATTAACTACAAGTATCTTTCTAATTTCGATGAAAAATACATGGTCATAGGGTTACAAAAGATCAAGTTTTCTAAGGGATTTTGTCAAGGTTGTATCCTAGGAAAACAACCCAGAGAACAAGTATGAGAGAGCTAGTCATGAGAGAACCTCTTCACCTCTTGAGTTCATCCACAATTACATTTTTTTTCCATTCCCTCATATGTACATGATTCAAGACAAATATGCACTCACCTTCATATATGACTTTTCCAAGTATTGTTGGGTTCACTTCCTAAAGCATAAGTCTGAATTTTTTTACCTCTTCAAAGTCTTTAGAGCCTTCGATGAAAACCGGTCTGGGAGCTAAATCAATATCCTCAGATATGAAAATGGTGGTGAGTAGTTCAAGTATGAGTTCATCCAGTATTACAAGGATGCAGGTATCCAGATGCAACATTCTATCCCTTACAAACCACAACAAAATGGTATTTCTGAGAGGAAGAACATATCACTAAAGGAGATGGCAACTTGTATGATGGAGGCTAAAACTTTACCACCAAATTTTTGGGCCGAAGCTATAAAATGTGCATCCTATATCCACAATAGGGTGCCACATAAGAATCTTGATGGTATCACTCCTTTCAAAGCTTGGAGTGGGCACAATCTAGTTGTGACCCATTTCAGAATTTTTGGCTCAAAGGGTTGGGTTAGAATTCCAACTGAAAAGAGGAAGGATTCGAAACCCCAAAGCTAAGAGTGCTTACTTGTTGGGTATTCAGAATATTCAAAAGGGTACAAGCTGATAAAATTTAGCACAAACAAATATTTCATTGAAAGAAGTGTTCAGTTTGAAGAAGAGCCTTTAGCAGTAGTTGAAGTTCGAGAGTCCTCTTCACCACGACAGCCATTGATTGTAAGTGAATAGACTAATGTGTCTTCTGATTCTAATATGTCTGATAATGATGAATTAATTGCATATCCTAACAGCCACACAATACCAAAATGGGAATCAAGGGCCATTCATGCAGCTGGGGAACTAGATAGAAATCCTAATGACACTAGGAGGACTAGATCTCAATTTGAGAGTGCCCTTTGTGTGAAAGATCCTCTCTATGCTGAGACATGTTCTTTGATGAAAAATTCTGATACATATACATATGAATATTCATCAAATGATCCAATATGTCAAACAACCATGAAAGAAGAATTCAGCTCTCTCTAGAAGAACAACACATGGTAATTGGTTGACCTTCCCCTACGGAGGAAGCTAGTGAAGTGTAAGTGGGTATTCAAAAGTAAGTTTGTAGATGACCTTTGCACCAGTGGCAAAGATGGACTCCATAAGGCTTGTCCTAGCCATTGCAGCTTCGAAGTAGTGGGAGGTGCATCACATGGATGTAAAGTGTTCCTTTATGAATGGAGATCTGACTGAATATATTTACATGCAGCAACCAGAATTTTTTATATCTAATCCATCTTTAGTGTGCAGGTTGAAGAAATCATTGTATGGGCTCAAGCAAGTTCCCAGGGCTTAGTATGCCAAGATTGATGGCTTTCTGTTGTCACTGATTTTTGTTCGATGCAAGTCTGATCCTAATGTATATTTGAATCTGATTCATGGTTATCTAATGATTATTGTTCTCTATGTGGATGACCTTTTGATTACAGGAAGTTCAAAGAAAGAGATTGCCTCCTTGAAGGATGCAATAAACCATACCTTTTCTATGAGAGATTTGGGATTGTTGAGCCAATTCTTAGGTCTCGAAATTTCTCAATCCCAACATGGAATCAAGTTTCATCAGTAAAATTATGCTTCATATTTTCTCATCAAGTTCAGCATGAAGGATTGAAATCTAAGAAAAACTCCATTCCTTTCAAAAGATAAGCTTGAAGAAGCAGGTTCTCCTCCTAAGGTATCTTCAAAACAAGTAGCAGACATCTTCACCAAAGTATTCTGTGAGAAGACCTTCAGTAATCTCAAATAACTGTTGGAGATTGCTGATCATGTGGTGAATAATGATTGATGACAATATTTTCAAAATTTTGTGTTCCTCTCCATGTTTAAGGGAGGATTTTCCCACTAGGTTTTTGCCTCTTTCCTTGGTTGTATGGACATGCAGTATGTAAAAGGGTGACTAAGACTTGTTGCTACGACTTATAATTTTCTGATATTTACTCATAAATTCAGGATTAAGGGGGTTTTTAGAATAATCAACACATAATTACCCATATATGACATAAATTAAATCATTTTTGTCTTATTCCTAGAATCCTAGATTCCCTCTCTATGTTGGTTGACTTTTACATGTTCCTAGAAGTCAATACTTGCTAAATGGGTTCATGGAGCACTTTGGAATCATGTTGGAATCATATTTAACATGTCTGCTTTATTCTTGATGCCTTAAAGCAGATATTTGCTTTTCCTGAAAGTTGCCTTGCTTTACATCTGATTTAAGGCATAAAGGAAAAGCTAGTCTAGGGGAACTTGCCTTTTTTTTTTTACCACATCATCCTCCTTCCTTTTCTCCATACAAAAGCATGAATGATTTTTATTTCTACCACACATTATCTTTCCCACTTTATTTATCCAAATTGTGAGGATATTCATGGATTTGGAAAGTCCTTTTTGCACCTATGGGGGATTTGACTTGTTTTAGTAAGCTTGCTTTTTGACCAATTCGAATAAAAAACTAGTGCTTTAGAATATATCATGTAATTATATATTTTAGAAGCCTATTACTTCATATGGTTGTCTAATGTACACTTATTCAATATAGGATTAAATTATGCTCCAATTTCAGTCTCCTTTTGTGTGAATTTTGCATGTTTGATTAGTAATTTTGTGTGTAATTAATCTATCTCTTGGGTTCAATTTCCAAAAAAGGGTGCATTAAATGCATGTGTAATATCATGGTAATTTCCAATTAGATTTGAGACAACATTTTATTAATCATACTGCTGTGGATGAAATGTATGTACAAATAAAGGACAAGTTGCAACAGCAAAGCTTTGAAAAGAAATATGAGGGATATAAATTGGAAGAAGATGAATTTATTACCTATAAGAACATAATTTATTTTCCAAATTTAGTAGACTTGAGGATAGTTTTTATATATTAAATCCATCAAGATCCATATTCTAGTCACCCAGGATATCAGAAGACAGTTGCTACAACCAGGAAGCAATATTTTTGGCCAAGAATGAAAAAGGACATTGATGAGTATATTTCTAAGTGCATGAAATTTCAGCAGGTAAAGGTTTAGCATTAACACCTAGAAATTTTATTGTATCCTTTGTTAGTTTGAGAATGGAAATGGGAATTTATTTCCATGGATTTTATTACAAGAGTGCCAATGACTGTGAGACAACATGATTCCATCATGGTTGTGGTGGAAAATTTGAAAAAATAATCACATTTTATATGGTTCAATTAAACATATAAGTATGATTCCATTGCAAAACATTTCATGAAGTAAAATTTCATATTGCATGGTGTTATCTCCTAAATAAATTAATTTTCAATAGGTCCACTCACACAATTAATTTTTGCATAGTGATGAATATTCTAGGGCATAGTATGAAAGATGTTTGGGTGATTAACAAAGTTAGAATATATGGTGTTCTATTTTTCAATAAATTTGAAATTTTTTAGCTTTCGGTGGCTTAGGAGAACATTCCAACAGTTCATTAGCCACCAAAAAGCATGACTTTAGGAAGCTAACAGTTTAGGCTCAGGACCACATTAACCACCGAAAGCCTGTTGATCACGTTTTTAATAAAATTTTCGAAATGGAACTTTCGGTGGCTTAGGATAAATTTCCAAGAGTTCATTAGCCACCGAAAATTCCACCTTTTGGTAGCTAAATAAGGTGGTCCAGGAATACATTAACCACACAAAAGGATCATTCACGTCATTTTTAATAAATTTTGCAAAGGAGACTTTTGGTGGCTTAGGAGAATGTACCAATGGTTCATTAGCCACCGAAAAGCCTGGCTTTCGGTAGCTTGTGAATTAAACCCTAGATTCTCTTAACCACCAAAAAGTACAAAAAAGGAAAACACTTATCTATCCATCAAAATAAAACTTGTCAGCATGAGGCATGTCATAATCTAGCACCTTAAACCATCAAAAAGACCGCAGGACTGCAGTTAATCATAAATTGAAGGTTAAAAGGTCATTATTGATCTAAAATGACTGATGGAAATCAAAACCCTAGCCGTCCCTCCATCTATTCCATGACCACTGTAAAACCTCCACAAAGAATCAAGTCCTAGTTGGAAATGATTACTAGGATAGCGATCTCATGGTTATCACCAGAATCCACCATCAACTTACTAAAGTACTAATCAAGTGGTTAACCCCTCAAAATCAGAACCATATCTTGAGTACACTCCACACTCTCTGCATGCATTCTTACTGCTCAAGGCCATCCCTAAAACCGGAAGGCTAAACTTCTTCAAAGAGTTCAAATTTTGGTTTTTTGTAGGTACAAAGAAGCACAACCCAAAGTTGAAAAGGGGAGGAGGACCTGCTCTCAGACAAGAACTAGGGGACATCAGCTATCTTGAGTCACATCTAGAAGTCTGCCAATCCTTCAAATATGGAGGCTATTATAGGTTCTGTGAAAAAATCCGGGGTTCACACTAGCAAGTGGCAGAAGCATTTTCCCTTTCTTTTGATGGCTCTAAGGCACTGATAGGAAAGGAAGAGTTCTTAGTTGATGAAACCCTAATTGCAGAAGTGGCATAACTCCCAAGAACTGGGGAGAAATGGTTCAATACCACCATTGCTAAAAATGTTGAGTTCAGATCATATTTAAAACCTGAACACAGAGATGTAGTATGGAAGAAAAGTGTTCCATCCACCTGGCTAGAGGAGAGGTGGCAAAAACTATTGAAAGCAATCTTGGTTTACATAACCTGTGAAGGAAGGTATAATAAGGTGATGATATACCACTTTAAATTAATGAATCATTTTATAGGCATAATCCATTTAAACCTACCCTTCTACCTCCATAAGAGCCTAACCAAGATGGCACACCAGGTTAAGGCCCAACCCACCAAAATCGCTAGACCATTATCTGACCATGGCATGATATAACTCATTGTCTAAGAATTGCTGCAGAGGAGAAACATAGAATGGGAATATTTCTTATTCTTGAATGAGTTTGAAATAAATTTACAGCCAGAAGATGAAGGAAAGTCCCCTTCAAAGAAGACCACCACTCCTAGGAGTGGCAAGAGGAAAAGGAGGGCCATTTCACCAGTGACAGTAGATTATCCTTCTCCAACTTTTAAGGCCAATCAAGAAAAATTAAACCTAGACTTCATTGAAAAGGAGAAGGAATCCCCAACACAAAGTGAAAATATACTTAAACCTACCCTACTCAGACTCAGAAGAAGAAAAGGAGCAGGAAGTTGACCTTACAGAACAGGTTGCAACAGAGCAAGAGTATTTTCCCTCACCAACACCAAGGGAAGGTAAGGATGAACCAATAGCAGAGACTTCCTCAAGAAAACCTAGGTCTCATAGGATCAACCATGTGTTAGGGAAAATACATGAAATGGAGATCTTAGACAGAGAGGTAAAAAGAAATAATGCAATATCAACCAAGAATAATGCTAAGTTACACAATTCTCTGCTAGAAATGAGAGGGATGTATGTCCTACTGAAAATAAGGAATCTGAGGCTAATGAGGGACAACACCAGACTTTACAGAATGATTAGGCTAATGAGGTTGTAGAAGAAAAACTCAAACCCTATCCCTCAAGCTCATCTTGCACTAGAAACCCTACCAGAGGCATCAACAAGCTTGCAATATCCTGAGGCGGCTCATGATGTTGTTGTTTTTCCAAACCCCATGCAAGGTGAAGGAGTACCAGAAAATTAGGAGGGAAGTGTAAAAGGATAATTAAAGGCTAATAATTTTTTTTTTGCAGAAAACAGAGCTTTCAGTGGCTTAGGCGAACGCAACAACTATTCTTTAGCCACCAAAAGCAGATCTTCTGGCAACTAACAAACCCAGGATTCTGCTTCCTTAACCATCGAAAGAAAAAAGGGGTACAGAAAGATATTTTGGCACATAGAACCAGTTTTGGTGAATACAACTATCTCAGGGATGAAATATAAAGCTGAAATTTGGTGAAAAGCACCATTAGAGGAGGTCTGTTCTAGTTTTGAGGATACAATCAAGGAGAAAAGGGTTAAAAACCCTACCTATTTTTTACCAGCCATGGCTTATCTATTAGATGATAGGTTACAAATCTATGCCAATAATCACTATAGTTATCAAAGAGTTTGATAAATGAGCAAGTGTTAGTGTTACATAGACTAGTACTTAAATTAGGGTTTTTGACCTAATTTTGCAAAAAACATTTATTTTATCTATTTTTAGTAAATCAGATCCAACCTTTTAGGATCTGAATAGTTTTGTAAAGGATATAAAGCCTAAGACTTATGTTGAAGCAAGGGTTTTAATTCGAAGACTTTTAGACCCTTATTGTTATCAAGCTTCCCATGTTATTCATCATTTAATATAAGCTCTTTTGCCATTATATGTTCAGCTCCCATATCTTTTATGTTCTATACTTGTGCTTGAATGTCTGATTCAAGTTTATTATTTTTATCTAATGCCAGATAGATATCATCCTATCTATATTTTGATGAGTTGAATTACAAGTATTTTTCCTTGTTATTATTAGGCCATTCATATGTGATTGCTTTATATATGAATCTGCCAACATAGTAAGTTCTCCATTTATTCACCTTATCATCAACCCTCTGAACATTGGTGGTTAGAAGCGTTATCTTTTGATTGAGTTTTATGCATGTCTTAAGGGTGTGAGGTCATTTAGGTAATTTGATTTGATCAACTTAGAAAAACCATAAAAACATTAAGTTAGCAAGCATTCTCGAGCTACAACCTAGAGGAGTTTCCCGAACTGATAGCAAATTGGTGGCATTGTCGGGGAGAGGAGATTGAGGCTCAACTTCCTTGGGAGACGACATAGATCCTACTTTGATGATCGACAAAGTATAGACACTATTCTAGTTGTAATCATCTATCTGGTGACTCCATTGGAATAAGGTGGCTTCAAGAAGACTGAGTACGAGAGAAAACCCTCAGGGGCCACCAGTAACACCTGTTTTAGATCTAGAAGAGATTCTAAGAAGAGCTAGGGCTTCACTCAAACAGACCTCCAGAGTTGCAAGGAAAGCCACGTCAGGTATTTCAAGAGTTATTTATGCTATTATATCAAATAGACCTCCATTTCAATCTCCTTCTACTGAAACAACTAATTCTCAGGAATTTATAATTGAATCAGAAAATTTTAGGGTTGAGGAATCTTCAAGCACTACTACTTGTGTAGATCCAATCCCTGGTGACTCCATTGAGATAAATCCACCTCGAGTACTCTCAACTACCACTCACACCAGCAGTGTCTTTTTTTCCCTTTCCATACCCACTTTCAATATGAATGTCCCTCTGACCAAAATGGAAAGGATCCTTATGGCCAGATATGCCCCTCTAATTTTGCCTAACCCCCTCACTACTATGCCTACTAGATATTATCTCAAATACATGACTAAGTTTACTGGGGAGGGATATTTCACAGCTGAAGAACACCTAGAGGCCTTCTACAGTTATGCTGATAATATAAACATTGAACAAGAAGATGTGTGGACTAGGGTTTTTGTGCAAATCCTAGATGGTAATGCTAGGAAATGGTTCAAAGATTTTCCTGTTGGATCAATATCAGGCATTGAAGCCCTAGATGACATATTTTTGAAGCATTGGGGAGAGAGAAGAGACCACCTTTACTATATCACTAAATTTAGCAATCTGAACAGGGAGAATGGTGAGTCTATTTCTAACTTCATCAAAATATTTAACAAGATGTTCAACAAGATCCCTGCAAAGATCAAGCCAACCGACACTTCATCCAAAATCACATATGCTAATGCCTTTGATTCAGAATTTTTTCTTCTTCTTAGAGAAAGAAGATCAACTTCTCTATAACTCATGCAAGATGCTTCCCTTGAAGTTGAATCTAATATAGTGCATCTCATAAGATTAAAGGAAAAATTGATAGGAAGAAGAAACCCTTAGATCCTCTAGGGGATTCTTCATCAAAGAACAAGATGGAAAAAATGGCCAAAATGTTGGACAGTCTGCCAGCTAAAATGTCTAGACTAAAAGACCAAGGGAAAATACCTGTGAGGGGTAAAGGGCCAAATGATTTTGCTAACAGAGACCCTAATTTTGTCCCTCATAGAAGAAACAACCAACCAGCTTATATCCTTCAAAGGGATAGGAATAAAGATGAGACCAAATAATCAGAGCTTCTTTTCAGAATGTTGTGCTAGAAGAAGAACCAAAGCTCACTCAAGAAGAAGGAGAGGCAGAAGACAATATCAACTTTATGGAGGATGAAGTAGATCTCTCCTTCCTGACACAATAAGACTATGAGGAAGCCCTCATTAATGAAAATATCATGGAAGAATCTCTCTATCAGGTAGATGATCTAGAAGGTTATAATTTGAGATCTAGAATTATTGATCCTATGAAGAAGACTCCTGCCCCTACAAAGAATCCTGCTCCTCAGGATAGGAAGATTGCTGCCCCTGCAAAGAAGATGATTATTCCTCCAAAACAACAGTAAAATCCATTACAACCATCAGCTCATGATCCTATTCAGGTCAAATCCACACCACAAGAGGTAAGAACTTCTGACAAATTGTCCTATGCTTTCAATCTTGAGTCAGAAATTCAAAAGTTAAAAATCCCTTTTCCCTTGATAGAAATCATGAAGAATGAGACCTTTAAGGAATCCATACTAAAATCCTTTTGGCCAATTACTCCCCTAGATGCTGACTTTGTGAACTTGCAAGATGATAAGCCCACAGTAATCCTGGGCCCTATGATTGAAGATATGGATGAGTCTTTCCCACCTTTCTACATATCTCTGAATATCCATGATAAAATCCTTCATAATTATTTGCTAGAATTAGGACCTTCCCATAACCTAATGCCAAAAGCATTGATGGATGAGCTTGTACTTATCATTATGAAACCCTACCATAATCTATTCTCATTTGACTCCAGGAAGGTCAAATGACTGGGCCTCATCAAAGACCTTGTCATAAACCTCTCCCAGTTGTCTTCAAAAAGTATAGTGATGGACATAGTGGTGTCTGATATCCCACCTAAGTTTGGCCTCCTTTTGTCTCACTCATGGAGTAAAAGGTTGGGTGGTACCCTTCAAATGGACCTTACATATGCTACAATCCCAATGTTTGGAGGGGAGACCAAGAGACTCTACAGGGAGAACCAGTTCACTTACATCATTAGCAATTCCAAGAACTCTATAAACCATCCCATATATAAAGTAGACATAGAATTTGGGGCATGCATCCTGCAGATAGATTATTCCCAACCAACATCCATACAAATCACAAATCCCACTTACCAGCCGCCTGAGGAGGTAACCACCTCTATTTGGAGCATGTTTTTTTATGGCACCAATACTCAAGCCTTATCCAGTGTAGGAATAGTCTTGATTTCTCCTTCAAAGGAGACTATACATTTGTCTTATAAGATGAATTTAAATACTACTAACAACATACTAGAATATGAGGTGTTGCTGCTAGGAGTGAAGGCTGCTAAAGAAATGGGAATCATGTGCATAAAGATCTCTGGAGATGCAGATCTCATCATATAGTGGGTGAACAATAATTTTCAAGAAAAGAATATCAAATTGAAGGCATACATAGATTAGGTATGGAAAGTTAGGGACTCCTTCATGTTTTTTGAACTCTCATATATACCTAGGGCTATGAATCATCTGGTTGATTCCCTTGTTGTCTCTGCAAGTTTGTTTGTTCCTCCTTTGCCTCCTAAGCTGAGATATGATATCCAAGTTAAGTACAGGCCATCCCTACCTTATAATGTAAATTTTGGAAGGTTTTTGAGAATGATGATGAGCTTAGTAAATTCCTCCAGGTAGTAGATGAATTCTTTGATATGCATATTGATCAAGAAAACCTAAATATGGAAGAATCCTAGAAACTCAAGTTAAAAGATAAAGTAGGTGATCAAAACATTGCTCAGTTACCTAGAAATTATATACCTTAGGGTCTGGTACCCCTAGAAGAGCTATTTAATTAGAATGATGTCCCTTTTAAACCTACCAAAAAGGAGAAATATCCTGTTGTCCAAGAGAAAAACATACGTAACCAAAGTCATCCAAAACCCATAAATCTGTCCACTGAGTTGACTGCTAATCAGAGGTCAAAATTTTGTAGTTTGATGAAAGAGTTTTCTGATATCTTTTCCTGGGAATACAGTGACCTGAAAACCTATGACACTAGTATCACCCAACATAAGATTCCCATGGAGAAGGACACTGTCCCTTTCAAAAATAAGCTCATATCCATCAGTCCTCTCCTACTTCCTATAATTGAAAAAGAGTTCCAAAATCTCCTTAAATCCAAATTCATAATTCCCCTAGGGTATTCCAAATGGATTGCAAATTTAGTGGTGGTAAGGAAGAAGAATGAGGATACTAGGTTATGTGTGGATTTCAGAAACCTGAACAAATGCTCCAAGAAAGATAACTATCCACTACCCAAGATGGAACATCTGTTGCAAAGAGTCTCAAGGGCTAGTGTCATGTCATTCCTAGATGGTTTATCTGGATACAACCAAGTTTCTATGCACCTTGATGACCAAGAAAAAACTGTGTTTCCCACTCCCTGCGGCACCTTCATTTATGCCAAAATTCCATTTGGGATGATGAATGATGGGGCCACTTTTCAGAGAGCCATGGACCTATATTTTGTAGGATGGAAAGACAAATTTGTTCTCATAGACCTTGATGACCTCACTATTTACTGCCACATCCATGAAGAGTATTTGCAACACTTAAGGAGGGTGTTTTAGAAATGTAGAAAATTTGGGATATCACTTAACCCAGAGAAGTCTCAGTTTGCACTCAGTGAGGGAAAACTCCTAGGTCACATAGTCTCAACTGAAGGTGTGAAAATTGATCCCGTTCGAGTTGAAGCAATCCAGAAGTTGTCCATACCTAGGTCAAAAAGGGATATTCAGTCATTTCTGGGTAAGATAAATTTTGTCAAGAGGTTTATCCCAAACTTTTCTGAGTTAGTAAATCACATAACCTATATGTTGAGAAAGGAGGCTGAAATCAAATGGACAAAGAAAGCAAGAAGCTCTTTTGAGGACATCAAGAAGTCTATCATGGAAGATATCACTCTGATTAGTCCAGACTACACCAAGGGTTTCTGCATTTTCTCCTTTACATCCTATGACACAGTGGCAGCATTACTGTTACAAAAGGATGATGAATGCCTTGATGACCCTATTGCCTTTTTCAGTAAGACCTTGAGGGATGCCAAACTGAAATATGATCCTATTGAAAAGCAGGCTTATGCTCTCATCAAGTCATTGAAATCCTTTAGGATTTACATTCTACATGTCAAGGTCCTTGCTTATGTCCCTTCAACTATTGTAAAGGATGTATTGACCTAGCCTGCATTAATGGAAAGAGAGCTAAATGGATTTCCAAGCTTATGAGTTTGACATAGAAGTAAAGCCCACCAACTTAGTGAAAGGCCAAGGTCTGGATAAACTCATGGCTAAAGAAAATTGTGATCTTTTGGTAATGAATTTCACTTGTATAACTTTATCCAACCTGCATACAGAGATATCGGTAGAAGCAGTAGCAGAGACAGTTCAAGAGCAGAATGACAGTCAACAAGTAGCTGACAACTTGTCGTCATGTGAGTGGTACACAGGTATTATTCATTTCCTACAAAAGTTAGAAGTTCCCTTTGGACTCACTCTAAATCGGGAATGGGCTCTTAAACTTAAATTAGTTAAATTTTTTGTAATTGATAAACTGCTGTATTGGAAAGATATGGCTAGTGTTTTGTTGAGATGCTTAGATAAAGAAGAGTCATTTCAGGTCATGCATCATTTTCATTCAAGCACATGTGGAGGCCATCATTACTGGAAGACCACATCCCACAATATCCTGAGGGTTGGGTACTATTGGCCCATTCTTTTCTCTAATGTCTGTACCTTTGTAAGAGCCTGTGACAAGTGCCAAAGATTCATATGGAAGAAGCAGCTCAAATCCTTGCCCCTTAGACCTATTGTAGTGAATGGTACTTTCTAGCAATGGGGGATTAATTTCATAGGTAAAATTTATACTTCATCAAGTGGTCAACACAAATGGATCCTAGTGGCTACAAACTATTTCACCAAGTGGATAGAGGCAGTCCCTACAAGGAATGCCATTCACCAAGTCATCATGAGGTTTTTGTATGAGAGCATATTTATCAGGTTTGGCTTCCCAATAAGGCTAGTGACTGATAATGCACCATCTTTCAAAGCCAGGGCATTGGTTAACATGTGTGAGTCGATGGGAATTCAGTTGGTGCATTCCACTTCCTATTACCACCAAGGAAATGGCCTTGTTGAGTCATCCAAGAAAAGCTTGGTCAGGATCATCAGAAAACTACTGGAGAATAATAAAAAAATATGGGATTCTAAGCTAAAGTTTTCTCTATGGGATGATAGAGTGGCTGACAAGAGATCCAAAGGGACTTCTCCTTTCAAGTTTGTTTATGGTACTGAGGCCATTTTCCCATTCAACTGATCCTGCCAGTTGCAAAATTATTTCAGGAGCAACATGATGAACCAAATGACATGGTGAGGAGGATGCTTGATATGGTGGAGTTGCACCAAGTCAGGTAACAAGTGATGGAAAATTCAGAAGCTCATCAAAAGAAGATCAAGGTTATTTTTTATAAAAGAGCAAAGGTGGACAACTTTCAGGTTGGAGATTGGGTTCTCAAATGGGATACTGTAAGGAAAGACAAGGGAAAACATGTAAAGTTTGACTCTATGTGGATAGGCCCATTTGTGATAGCTCAGGTGCAGCAAAACAATACTTTAAAATTACAAAATATGGAAGCAGAGGAGGTGTTTGATGGCCCAGTAAATCGGCAATTCCTGAAACTCTATTTTTATCTGAGACTTTAAGGCATTGTTATTGTAAAATATTATTTAGTTGATTAATTTTTTTTTTACAAAATAAACTCGATGCCCAATGTAATAGTAGAAGATAGGCTTAATTTTTGTTCTTTTTTCAAGAAAGGCATTTTGGTCTGGGGTTCTTGGGACCTCACAGGAAGGTTCTCATCCCCGAGTAGGATCCATATGTTATCTCCTAAACAAAATAATTTTCAATAGGTCCACTCAGACAATTAATTTTTTCATAGTGATGAAGATTGCAGGGCATAGTATGAAAGATGTTTGGGTGATTAACAAAGTTGGAATAACTGGTGTTCTATTTTTCAAGAAATTTGAAAGTTTTTATCTTTTGGTGGCTTAGGAAAAATTTCCAATAGTTCATTAGCCACCAAAAATCTTGACTTTTGGCAGCTAACAGTTTCGGCTCATGACCACGTTAACCACCAAAATCCTATTGATCACGTTTTAATAAAATTTTGGAAAGGGAACTTTCGATGGCTTAGGCAAAATTTCCAATAGTTCATTAGCCACCGAAAATCCCACATTTTGGTAGCTAAATAAGGTGGTCTAGGAAGAAATTAACCACCAAAAGGCTCATTCACGTCGTTTTTAAAAAAAATTGAAAAGAGACTTTCAATGGCTTAGGAGAATGTACCAACAGTTCATTAGCCACTGAAAATCATTGCTTTTGGTAGCTTGGAAATTAAACCCTAGATTCTCTTAACCAGCGAAAAGGCGGAAAAAGGAAAACGGTTATCTGTCCATCAAAATCAAACTAGTCAGTATGAGGCATATCATAATCTAGCACTTTAAACCACCAAAAAGACAGGGGGACTAGAGTAAATCATAAATTGGTGGCTAAAAGGTCATTATTGATCTAAAATTACCAATGGAAATCAAAACCCTAGACTACCCTCCATCTGTCCCATGACCGCAGTAAAACCTCCATGAAGCATCAAGTCCCAATTGGAAATGATTACTAGGCTAGAGATCTCGTGGTTATTACCAGATTCCACCATTAGCTTACTCAAGTACCAATCGAGTGGTTAACCCCCTCAAAATCAGCACCATATCTTCAGTATGCTCCACATTCTTTGCATTCATTCTTCCTGCTCAAGACCATCCCTGAAACCAACATGCTAAATTCCTTCACAGAGTTCGAATTTTGGTTTTTTGTAGGTACAAAGAAGCACATCCTAGAGATGAAAAAGGGAGGAGGACCTGCTCTCATACAGGAACTAGGGGATATCAACTATCTTGAGTCATATCCAAAATTCTACCAATTCTTCAAAGATGCAGGCTGTTACAGGTTCTGTGAAAAAATCCAGGGTTCACAATAGCAAGTGGTAGAAGCATTTTCCCTTTCTTTTGATGGATCGAAGGTGATGATTGGAAAGGAAGAGTTCTTAGTTAATGAAAACCTAATTGCAGAAGTGCCAAAACTCCCAAAAACTAGGGAGAAATGGTTTAAGACCACCATTACTAAAAATGTGGAGTTCAGATCATATTTAAAACTTGAACACAGAAATGTAGTATGGAAGAAAAGCGTTCCATCCACCTGGCTAAAGGAGAGGTGGCAGCAATTATTGAAAGCAATATTGGTTTACATATACTATGAAGGAAGGTATAATAGGGTGATGATATACCACTTTAAATTAATGAATCATTTTATAGGAAGAAACCCTTTAAACCTACCCTTCTACCTCCACAAGAGCCTAACCAAGATGGCACACTAGGTCAAGGCCGAGCCCACCAAAATCATTGGAAGGTTATCTCACCATGGCCTGGTACAACTCATTGTCCAAGAATTACTACAGAGGAGAAACATAGAATGGGCATATTTCTTATTTTGGAATGAGTTTGAAACAAGTTTACAGCCGGAAGATGAAGGAAAGTCCCCTTCAAAGAACACCACCACTCCTAGGAGTGGCAAGAGGAAAAGGAGGGCCATTTCACTGGTGGCAGTAGATCATCCTTCTCCAAATTCTAAAGCCAATCAAGCAAAAACAAACACAGACTTCAGTAAAAAGGAGAAGGAAACCCCAGCACAAAGTGAAAATATACTTAACCTGCCCTACTCATACTCATAAGAAGAAAAGGAGCAGGAAGTTGACCTTATAGAACAGGTTGCAGCAGAACAAGAGGATTTTCCCTCACCAACACCAAGGGAAGGTCAGGATGAACAAATAGAAAAGACTTGCTCAAGCAAACCTAGGTCTCATAGGATCAACCAGCTATTAGGGAAAATACATGAAATGGAGATCTTATACAAAGAGGTAAAAATAAATAATGCAATATTAACTAAGAATAATGCTAAGTTACACAATTGTCTACTAGAAATGAGAGGGATGTATGTCCTAATGAAAAGAAGGAATTTGAGGCTAATGAGGGACAACACCAGACTTTACATAATGGTCAGGTTGATGAGGTTGCAGAATAAAAACTCAAACCCTATCCCTCAAGCTCATCTTGCACTAGAAACCCTAGCAGAGGTAGTAGCAAGATTGCAAGATCCTAAGGCATCTCATGATGTTGTTGTTTTTCCAAACCCCATGCAGGGTGAAGGAGTACCAGAAAATCAACACTGAAGTTTAAAAGGATGATTAAAGGATAATTTTTTTTTTGCAGAAAATAGAGGTTTCAGTGGCTTAGGAGAATGCAACAGTTGTTCGTTAGCCACCGAAAGCAGAGCTTTTGGAAGCTAACAAACCCAGGATTCTACTTCCTTAACAACTGAAAGCAAAAAGGGGTGTAGAAATATATTTTGGAACATAGAACCAATTTTGGCAAATATAACTATATCAGGGATAAAATATAAAGATGAAATTTGTTTAAAAGCACCATTAGAGGAGGTCTGTTCCAGTTTTGAGGATACAATCAAGGAGAAAAGGGTCACAAACCCTACCTTTTTTTTTACCAACTGTGGCTTATCTATTAGATGATAGGTTACAGCTCTACGTCAGTAATCACTGCAGTTATCAAAGAGTTCAATGAGTGAACAAGTGTTAGCATTAGATAGACTAGTACTTAAATTAGGGTTTTTGACCTAATTTTGCAAAAAAATTATTTTATCTATTTTTAGTAAATCAGATCCAACTTTTCAGGATATAAATATTTTTGTAAAGGCTATAAAGCCTAAGACTTATGTTGAAGCACGGGTTCAACTTAGGATACTTTTAGACCCTTATTTTTATCAAGCTTCTCATGTTATTCATCATTTAATATAAGCTCTTTTGCCATTATATGTTCAACTTCCATATATTTTATGTTCTGTACTTGTGCTTGATTGTTTGATTTAGGTTTATTCTTTTTATCTAATTCCAGATAGATGTCATCCTATCTATGTGTTAATGGTTTGAATTACAAGCATTTTTCCTTATTATGATGAGCCATTCATATGTGATTGCTTTATATATGAATCTGCCAGCATAGTAAGTTCTCCATTTGTTCACCTTATTATCAAGCCTCTGAACATTGGTGGTTAGAAGCCTTATCTTTTGATTGAGTTTTATGCATGTCTTGAGTGTGTGAGGTCCTTTAGGTCATCTGACTTGATCCATTTAGAAAAACCATAAAAACATTTAAGCTACCAGGAATCCTTGAACTACAAGCTACAGGAGTTTCCTGGAGTGATAACACATGGATTTCCTAAGGCAATAATCTCTCACAGGGATACCAAGTTCACTTCCAATTTTTGGAAAAGTCTATCTGCAGACTTCGGTAAAAAGATGAACTTTAGCACTGCCTACAATACTCAAACCGATGGACAGAGAGAGAGAGTGAATCAGGTGCTTGAAAACATGCTTCGCATGTATGTGATGGAAAAACCATCCAAGTGGGAAGATTATTTACACTTGGTAGAATTTTCCTATAATAATGGATAGGAAGCATCATTGGGAATGATCCCATATGAAGCTCTCTAGGGAAGAAGGTGTAGGAAACCAATAACTGGGGATAATCCAGTGAACAGGGTTGTGCTTGGTCCAAAATTTCTTAAGAAAATGGAGCACTAAATTGCAAAGATCATGAAGAACTTGAAAGAATCCCAATATGGACAGAAGAGCTACACAAATAAGAATAGAGTGCACAAATATTTCTATGTTGGAGATCGTGTTTACCTTAGAGTGAGGACAAGGAAGAGTTCCTTAAATCTTGGAAGTTGTGCGAAGATGTCACCTATATATTGTGAGACTTTTTAAGTGCTTGGAAGAATAGGTCCAGTTGCAAATAGATTGGATTTCCTGCTAGCACTAGAGCTCATACTATTTTTCATATTTCTTTGCTTAAGAAATATGTACATGATCCTAAGCATGTGATAAATTGGGATGTCATTCAGGTGGAACAACAAGGAGAGTTCCAAACTGACCCATTGTGCATCCTCAACAAGAAGGTCACAATGCTTCGAAATCGAGCCGTTAGATAGGTAAAAGTGTAGTGGAAGCAATACGGTCCTGATGAGGCTATGTGGGAAATGGAGGATTCCATGCGAATGACACATCCAATTTTCTTCAATATTGTAAAGCATTGAGGATAGTGCTAATGAAGGTGGAGGGGAATGTAACACCCCAGTTTTGACCCCATGGTATTGAAATTGTACATGATGTATATATTGTATTTAAATCATGGCAAGGAGCTCAAGGACAAGGACCTACCATTGATTTGGTGTTGTGTGTATCGGTGATCAAGGTTGATGCTGATGGGTATATTTCTAAGTTTGGAACATTATATTTTGAAGTCATCATGTATAAATGAAATTTCACAAAATACCACAACTAGTTATGTGCTGCAAAGTAAGAGATAGGAGCATGATTTCACAAGGAATAGGGAGGGGAGTTAGTAAAAATCCTAATCCATAGGATGAGACCAGCTGTCAATGGGAAAATCCATAAACCCTCAGATTCCTTTTCACCCCCACACTCAATCATTCAATTCTTCCAGAAGAGTGGTTGAGGTGGTTAATGTCTTAGGCAGAGAAAGACATCGAAGTCGGTTTCATGATTGAGCCAGCCTGCAGTCTAAGAAAACCTGCATCCCGCAGTATGGGGAAGCCTCATTCTTACTTCTGAAGCAAGAAATCATGAGGACGCGTGCCCAATCCATCATCCTGAGTATCCGAGTATGTCTTAGTTATTCTAATCCATTATTCAACAATACTTCGGATCCATTATTTAGTGAGGTTTTTCATTATGCATTGTTCTCTCTCCTGAGTCATGGAATGGGTTGTTATACTATGTTTCTCTTGTGTTACAGAGTGGTATGAAAACCCAGTTATTTGTGTTACAAAGTGTAGCCTTTTGTTGTTGTGTCTCCTTGTTCTTTGTTGTGATGTGTACCTTGGATTGGGTCTAAATAGTATTCAAGACTTAGGAGTGGAAGAGACAATGAATGGGCTTGATAAACCTAGTGTATATAGGAACGTCATGAAAATATAAGAGTGGTTGGTGAATCTTCTATGCACATCCTAAAGAGAATTGGAAGGTAAGGCATAACCCGAGGAGATGTGTAGAAGAGAAGGGGATGCTTCCTAGCTCTTGAATGAGACACTAGCTTAGCCATTCTTCTTTTCCAATTCCTTATCATCTTGATAAATCCAAAGGTAGATTGTCTTGGCTGACAACTTGATAAACCCAATGGTATATTTCCTTGGTTGGGCATCCTAATAAACCCACTAGTATATTGTCTTGGTTGAGCATCCTGATAAACCCAAATGGTAGTTGGATTGGATGTGTCTTGTTGTGCATTAGGCCATATGTGATCCTTGGCTGGACATCTTGATAAACCCAACTATTATGGTGTCTTGGCCAAGTAGCCTGATAAACCTAATAGTATGATGGCTTATCTTAGTGTCCTGATAAAACCATATGTTAGTTAGCTTGGCTGGTCCTTAATGTGAATGTTGGCTTGACTATGTGTAGTATGATAAACCCAACTATTGTTGGCTTGGCTGTGTAGCCTGATAAACCCAACAATGTATTGGCTTGTTTTCGTGCATCCTGATAAACCCAATTATGTATTGTCTTGGATGGATAGTCTTTCAAACAAAAATATAGGTTGGATTGATTGTGTTTGATGTGTTATTCCTATGTGTGATTTTGTGTTCCCTATTTCCTTGTGGAATTCATTCCTAACTAAGGGGTGGTAGTTGTGTTGAGAGATTAATGAACAAAAATGGCCTATGGTTGGGTGGAACGTTGCAGCAACATAGCTAGTTGTGGGACAACTTCATCTTCAAGATAAGTATTCTTTGTTGTGTTATTTCTGCAATGTATTTTCTTATTAATGTGCGGATTATGTTGAATTCTTATGAATGAATTAAGTATAGTTTATTGTTGATTAAATGTCCCTTTATTTGAATTTATTTATGCTTTGTATTTCCATTAAATTTTGCTTATGATCATGGAGGCTAGAAGTTTGGTTACAAGATAAAAAATGTAGCTATCCAAAGGTAAGGAATGTTGGTTTTTCGCACCCTGAAATCCTCCTACGAAAAGAGGAAGGAAGAATGTGGGAAATAGGAAAAAAATAAGGCAAAATGTTGGTTTTCCACACTGTGGATTAAAGAGGAAATTGAAAGAGGAAAAAGAGCCAAAAATTCTAAAGTAAAATTGTTTTTTCTGTCCCCTAGAATCCTCCCATGGAAGGAAAAATGAGGGAGGTGGAAAATGGGAAAAAGGTTAAGGAAAAAAATTGTTTTTTCGATTCCTGAGTTTCACAGAGGAAGGCACAAAGGAGGAATGAGAAAGGCATAAATTTGTTAAATGATCCCGTTGAATGTTGATTTTTCAATTCTCGAGTTCCGTAGTGGAAGGAAAAAACATGGAAGGAGGAAATTGGTTAAATAATTTCATCGAATGCTGAGTTTTTTATTCCCAAGTTCCATAGTAGAAGGATGAAAGGTGGAAGGTGGAAGGAGGAAATTGGTTAAATTATTCCATTGAATGTTGATTTTTCGATTCCCAAGTTCCACAGTGGAAGGTGGAAAGGAGGAAGGGGGAAGGCAAGGAGCGATTAAATGATTATGTCAAATGTTGAGTTTCCAATTCACGATTTTGGTAGTGGAAGGAAGAAGGGAAGAAGGTGGAAGGAGGGAATTAGAAATACAAGATGATCGTTGCATGGATTTTTCAACTTCCTAGGTTTGCAGAGGAAGGCAGAAAGGAATAAGTCAAAAGGAACAAATTCAAAGGACAAGGTGGTCGTTTCAGAGAGTTTTTGATTCCTGGAGTCCCCGGCAAAAGGAGGAAGGGAGAAATATGGAAGGCAGAAAAGTTGGTTTTAGTGTGGAATGACTTCCCTACTTACAGAATGGATATGTGAAATGCAGAATGTCTGTTATAGTGATGTTTATACTTACACATGTATGTACAAGGATGAACATGACCCATGACTATGTTGAAAGAGATAGTAAAGAGAAATATTAAATTATTCCACATATCATTCAGGAGTATGGGAACCATATTCATGGACATCGTGGTATATCATAGGAGTGGTAGAGTAGCGAGGATGTTACATTGTGGTACCAAATCAGGATTAGCGGTCTTGTTCTCCTTTAAGGTGGGAGGGGACATGCCACTCCACCACTAATTATCTTACAGTTGAGAAGCCTTAAATGAAATATTACATTGATCATTATGGTGGAGAATCTATACACAATTGAATAAGAAAACTACTGATATTGGAGAATCTCCAATTGAGGATTACCATATACCATCTACACCATTAATTTTCTTACAATTGAGGAGAATTAAAGGAAATATTTCTCATTGATCATTATGGTAGAGTATAGACACAATTGAGAATTAAAAACACTAAGTTTGGAACATCTCCAATTAAGGATAACCAAACATCATTAATAATTATGGTGATTGGAAATTTACTCAATCGAAAAAGAAAATTGGCACGAAAGAAGCTACTTAAAGAAATCATTAAACGAATCAGGGAAAGGAGAAGAAATGGCATAACCAGTGATAGACATTCAATTGAAATTTATATAATTTTTTTTATAGAGGATGTGACATTTATTCCTACCATTCCACAACAATAAATATGGAATAATTCACTTGATGCACCTTCAATTTCCACAATAATTGAAGAGAAAACACCCCATGGAAATAATCAAGGAGCAAAACATAGGTACATATCAAGTCCAACTAAAATAATTTCGGATTTGGTCTCTTGTGGTTACATAAGATTCAAATTTAGAGAGGCATTACATACCAAATGTATGCTTGAAGAATACAATGCTATTGAGACAATCCAAGAGGATGTCCAGCTGCTACCATCCAACTTCCAAGAAGAGAAATAAGGACATGAATCTCCTATTGAAATACCAGACCGACCAAGAGATATGGTACATGGTATAGTTCGAACCTCCCTACCTCCATTACCATCAACTGATACATGTTAACTATTTTGATTCTAGATGTGACGAAGAAAAATGTAGATTATTCTTATCATTATTAAAATCTTGGTGTATGGCTGTTTTTTTTTATAAAGTTAAGGATAAATATGATAAACAGTTCTAAACCAAGTTCTCATGTCGTTATAAGTTTAGTATATGCATTTAGTACAATTGGAAATAAATTTCGTTCAAAATATCACAATGATGCTCGTAGTGTGTTGTCACATTCAATCATGAGGAAAAGAACTAGGTACCTTCATCTTAATACTACATCTAAACTTATTGATTTGAGTGTCAAAACACTCTATAGTTATTTTGTTATAATAGAAGGACTTGAAACTAGTCAAAAAAATGTCTATACCTTCATTGGAAGGTTGTCTCACTTGGATATAAATCTTATTGATGCAGTAAAGGGACTCACGCAATATTTTTGGCTTAACAATACTAAACCGTCCTCCAACCAAATATATGTGCTAAATTTGAGAAGGGATTCAAGGGATCATAAACCCCACATTAAACAATTTTATTGACATGAAACAAGCATAATTATATGAGATATTTAGGTATGAACATAATGAACTTAAATTGTGACAAAGAACCTTTGAGAAATGCAAACCATGATATGTTAAAATAAACACAACTTGTAACACATGCTTTTTTCGATACCACATTGAGCATGGTTAATATATGACACACACACACACACACATATATATATATTTCACATGTATTGCATAACAATATTGTGTAGGAATGTTTAGCTACATTCTTTTTTATGTCATTTAGAGACTTTATTCATAGCATTTTGTGTAGAATGTAAAAAGGTTGCACATTTTATTAAATATATTGCATAGATGGGACATTCCTAGGGTGTGGTGAAATGGCATTATTCATCAAATGCATACATGTGACTGATGATCATGAACATGGGAGGAAATATGTTAACTTACAGTCATTAAATATGTCACATATGATATTGATGAGTGGTGTTAGTGCCAGAAATTGTTCTCATACTACAAAATAACAAGCCAACACAATGTCAGAAAACAAAATCAAGTAAAATAGGTTTTTTAGGGTTTTGGTTGTGCAGTTTGTAAACAAGAGGGTAAAGACTTCACAAGGTTAAAGAAAGCACTAAATCATGCACAATTGAAGGACTAATAGGCATAACATATAAGACATAAACCATAAATAGCACTGAATTTCATCCATAGTTAACAAGCATTTCATGAATAATAACCTCAAACAAGAAATGAATATATCAACTGAGTGATTAAACAAATCAGAAATGAAACCAACAAATAGGCTAAATAGGGCTTATAGTTGCATATATTTCATAATCAGTCATTCAAAAATACATAATATTTTTTTGACTCTTAGCTTCATAAACCATAGCTTAATAGCCTACCCTTGTACAAAAATTCAAACCCTGAGTCTTTTCCTAGCCTTACTTTTATCTTGATTTCTCAAAGACAGTTACATAACTGAAAAAACTACGTTTAGGTCATAGTACCAAATTGTTCAATAAGACTATAGTCATACAAAATAAAATAACTTTTTCAAAAACTAACTAATAACCACTATTCTTAAACCACTTTACAAGTCCTTAGCAGCCTCTGCTAAAAGAGCTATCCCTTCTAAAGCCTAAGTCATATTTCATGCTTTCTGGTGATCTGCTTCTGAGTCTTCAACTTGTTTTGAAAGCTCCTGATTCTATTGTGTTAGCTCTTGAATGGTTTGTTTCAGTTCTGTATACAGACTTTGTGTCTATCTTTTTCTTTTCAAAGCCTCCTTAGAAACTATAATTAATTCCTGATAGTGGCTACTTACCTATTCTAGATATTCTCTCATTCTTTTGTTAGGAGTCACTAATCCCTCATTTGTCTCATGCAGGTACTTGATTTGATATTTGTACTGTTTAGTACTCCTGTGCAAATTCTCATTTTCAGAATCAATGCATTTCCCTTCTGATACTGGATGCATTTATTCTGGCATCCAAGGGATTTTCAACTTCTTAAAAATATCTTCATCTTATTCCAGCTTCTATGTCATGGCCAAAGGGACTTCTGAAGATTCTTTGACTTCAACACTGCATTGGGTTGATTTCTCTGCAATATTTCCTTTTTCTGCACAAAAGCTTGATATAACTGAATGTTGTTTCTTTAAATCATGTTGATGCTGGTCTTGGATTACCTTCTTTCGAACATCCTCAAATATCTCTGAAATTTTGGTTTCAATGAAAGCTAACTTATTTTCTAAAATAATTTGCTTCTTACCCTTCATATCTTTTTCATTTAAATCTTCATTGTCTTCTAACTCTTCTTGAGAAGAAGAGTCTTCAATTACTGTAATTTTCTTTTGAGCTAGTTTAGGGTTTAACAATTTTTTCATATTCAACCTAAGTTTATTCTTAGGTCTAGTTTTGGGCCTCCAACCTGCCACTATTTTCAGTAACATGCTCAAAGCTTTTCCTTGATGTCTAATAGAATCTAGCTGAATTACCTTTCTTTTAATTCCTTGTGGCATTACCCCCTCTTCAGACTGTTTTTGTACATCCTATTCAGTGTCAACCCTAGCTTCATCAGACAATGACTTTTCCTCATCTTCAGATTGCACTATGATAGGAATTTGTTCCTGTTATTTTACATTTTCTTTTAGTTATTGGTTTAGTTCTACATGAAAGTATCTTCTACAGACTCCACATCTTTCACTCCTGCCTTTGAAATTTCATTTTCCTCAATATTGGTCTGTTTTTCAACTTCAACATTTTCATCTCCTTCAGTCATAGATTTTTCTGGTACATTATCCTCTTCAATCTTAACTGTGACTCTCTTTTTCAATTTCTTAACCAAATTATGACCTTTATTTAATTGTCTTTTCTGAGCTTGATCTTCCTTCTCTATTTAAAATCCAAACCAAAATAGAAAATACTCCCATGTTTTCTCCTTCTTTCGAAGAATAGTACTTATGATTAGCTTTATTATCCCATGATGAAATATATATTGTTTAGTATGGTCTTGATGTTCCTTTACTCTGGTAGACATCTTTTGTAGACTTTTAAAGAAAAATAATGGAAGATTCATCTTTGCTTCATGGTTAAGATGATGCAAAAACCTGAAATGATACTTAAAAACAAATGCAAATCTTCCTTCACAAGTGATGTAACTTTGCATAATTTTTATTGAATTTCTCCATTCTGGTTTGAATTTATGGATATGTACTCCTTTACCCCAGTCTGCAACCACATATGGAAGTAAGTAATTATGTGCATCAAAGGTAAAAGGTACTTTTTAAAACCAATATTCACCTTCATATGGGATCCTTGTAGCTTCTGTTATTCATTCTCTGGTCAACTCAATATTCAAGGTTTCAAAAGTAACCATATATTTATCCAAACACTGAGCAAACTTATATGATACCTCTTTGTGATACCCATCAATTTCCAAAAAAGATTAACCATCCTACCTCTAAAAACAATCTTGCACAGTCTAGGAAGTCTTGAACCCAAGACATGTCTGAGGGTTCAACTATGTTTGTTTTCCAACTCCTCTTCATTTTAAATGACTCTTAAATTCCTTCTTAAAGTAAAGAGCTCTAATTATATTCAGATATTGGCAATTTGACAGACAATGCTATGTTGGGAAACCAAACCCCCAAACTAGATTTTATCACTTAGATTGATAAGTATTTTAATTCTATTGACAGAGAAAATTCGACATTCGGCATCAATTGGGTTTATATACTAGCATTCTTCATAAATTCCATAATTAATCTTCTGTCAATGAAAACCCAAATATAGGGAATATGATAGCAGTTTGCCTCCTACCTATTAGAATAGTGAATTCAATTGCTAGAAATGCATTTTCCTGTCTGCTAGGTGTCCAATTCCATTCTTTAATCCTCCTCTGACCTCCACGATAGTACCAAACAGTCACCCTTCAAAGCCCTAAATTACCAACCAGCTTCGAAACTTGATTACAAACTACTAAAATTTTGCCACGAACTCGTATGCTCTTCATGCACTTCAGGAGATGCGTAATTCAAGGTGAATTTTCCTCATCATGGATAATTATCAATGTTCCACTACTATTTATCATAACTTCTAGACCACCGCAACTTACCCTAATGATTGCTTTCTTGAACTATTAACACCTATCACAATGATCACTTTGGCCTATAACACGTATCAAACCCATTGACAAGTATGAATGACCTCTCCTATGCACGAATTTCCAAAACTTTGAACCAAAAATCATGATTTACGGATAGCGTGATTTTCTTGTAGCGCATGTGTGTAAATTTTTCAGGCTTGTGCTACAAGAATGCCTGTTTCAATCATTTTCAAAAATAAACCTCACAACAAAGGGTTAACTTTTGGTTGAATGACTTAGAATAAAATTTTATGATATTTTTTAGGACCTTTAATTCATATAAGCATCCTACAAGCCCTTGAAAATTATAAATCTTGCTAGGTAAAGCCAAAATTGGGAAAAATCTATGAAATCACCTAAATACAAACATAACAATCAAAGAAAAGGTTTAAAGTAACTTAAAAATGAATAAAACCATGTTTCAAAAAACAAGCTAATGCTTTAAAACGAGAAGCAAAAATAGGCTATAACAAGTGGAATGAAAGAAAAAAATACAATTCATCACTTCTTAGGTTAGTAACGAGTTTGTGAATATTGTTTTTCTTCATACTACAATTTCATATGTACCAATCTATTTATATATGCCTTTATTATTGATCTAATAGGTGTGGGTTTGTGACTTCATGGGGGGATTCTTTGAAAACACATAACAATATGTAAAGCATGTACATGTGGATTTTGGGAAAGATGTCCAGTTCAGAATGTGTAGGGATACATTTCCTAATGGGACCATCTTATCACTAGTGGATTTTGAGGAAAAATACACTATTCAACATTAAAAAGAGATGTAGAGTCAATATTATCACTTAAACTACTTTTCCAATCAATAATTTTGATCTCTCTCTCTCTCTCTCTCTCTCTCTCTCTCTCTCTCTCTCTCTCTCTCTCTCTCTCACTCTTGTAGGTGGAATGGTTGGTCCATCGAAGGTGTGCAACAAGGGTTGATTTAAGTTAGGTCACAAGGTCGAAGAACATTGGAAGGTCCTTGGTGGATGAAGGAAACAAGGTAGGACGAATGAAATCTCTCTCATAGGTTGGATTTATTGGTCAAGTCCATAGTTCATTGTCTCGAGTTTGAAAAAATAGAGAGTACGAGTATCAATAAATAGATCGATCATTAAGTGTGTGGGATGAAGGTGGAACTATTTTATATGTGCTCAGTTATGAAGAGATAGTCACTGAAGCTATCTCAAGTGAATTTTTCACCAGGCCTAAATGTTACATATTTCCTACAAACATGGGAAAAATAATACTAGAGACAATATGGTTATATTGAAGGAGTGTCACTTCTACATAAGTGATGACAAGTGTCATGAATTGTATTTTATACAACAACAAAAAAAAATTGTTCTTCAATCACTTTAAGAATAACAATATACAAATCCACCAACCTTAGATTTTGTCAGAGGGTTGTGTGGAGCAATTAAAAAATTCTTGTTTCTTTCAACGGTTATTTATGCTCGGCAAAAGGAACAAGGATGACATGGAAAATGGGTACATGATGTAGTAGGTGCTTGCATCAATACTGCATTATGTAGGAAATAAGTGAATTTCACAACCGTTTTTCTCATCTGAGATGAAAATACCATTGTTGAGTGTTGTTCTTTAGTCATGGGGGTAGGGAGAAAGAAGGAAATACGACTAGCCAACTAGGAAAGTACATGTAAATAGATATTTTTGGCATATGGTTGATTTAGATTGATCATATGCATATGAGTGAAATATTGTCTAGGGAAACTATGCATTGCAATCATTTATAACGCAAACAAAATTCTATATTTGAAATGTGAACAAGGAAACTCTCTTGTTTTTGTTCTACATGTAGTAGTGGTGATTGGGTTAAATGTGAATCCAAGGATTATGTTGACATTTGGTATCATGTATCACTACCCATTGCTAAACACATATATACTGAATTATCCCAGTTGGAGGAGCACCAATAAAGTATTTCGCCAAACTATGACCACATATCAGATCTTGTACGAGTAGGTTTAATTAATATTTCGATAATTTTGAAATTTTTTCAACTAGTTGTGTCTATTTAATTCACTTGTATGTTGGTGCTCTATTTTCTATAAGGCACATGTATGCAATGGTTTTCTGAAGAGGCAATGAATGGGACACTAACTTTTGAATGGCAGGTTGATTGGATGGGAAGAATAGTCTCAATGTATCATTAAATGACTCTAAGGGAAATAATATTCTAATTGGGTTTATGGTTATCAAATGATAATATTTGAAAAACAATTCCCATCCACAAAACAAAAAGGGGTATGTATTTGAAAATTATAAACTAGGTCATCTTGAATACCATTATACAAACTTAGTTATTGATACAACCCTCTTGATGCAAACAATTCCAAGCAAGAACTCATCAAATTTATGATACTTCCTTCCTTAATATGATCATGAGATGTTAAAGGATACATTGGTATTAGATGTGATCCTGATGGTATACTCAAATATGTACATGTAGGTAATCATTTATGTCTTCATTTTATTTTTGTACTATGTTATAGGTAAGTGGTGCACATGTATATTTTAATTTTATTTCATGACCAAGTTTATTATTGACATTAATATTTTAGCTATTGAAACTAGACATTTATAGCTTGATAAATTTATAGATTGCATAAACATATACAACTAGATAAATTAAACAAGTTTCATCATGGATTTCATGTCTTTTTTTTTTCTCCCATCTAAGTACATCATAAGGTTTTCATATTTTTTTCCATTTTCATGCTCACTGTCACCATCATCATCTTCATGTGCATTTTCACCATCCACATTCCCATTTTCGCCATCACCATCATGCATCATCGACACCAAGCCTATTTCCTCCATGAACATCACTGCCATCCTTGTCCTTCCCATGTTGTCACAATCACCATACCCCTTTTCATAATTTTCATCATCCAAGTACACCATAATAATCTCATCCATCATCCACACCATCCTCATCCTCATTATAATTATCATCAACATAATTCAATGTCATCATCAGTACACATATTTTCATCATCCAAGTACGCCATAATATTCTCATCCATCATCCATACCATCCTCATTGTCACCATCCTTAACATAACCATCATTTTATGTCATCATCACCATGCATGTCATCATAATCATCCCCATTTTCATCATTTTCATCACCTTCATTATCATCATTTTTATCATTTTCATCATCCAAGTACACCATAATGCTCTAATCCATCATCCAAACCATCCTCATCCTATCTCTATCTCATCATTATCATCATTTTTATTGGCATTGGAATTTCCATCCTAATACTTACTATCATTTCTTGTGATCATTATTATTCATGTCATCATCGTCATCGTCATCATCATCATCATCATCATCATCTTTGTTATCTTTTTCATTTTCATAGTTTCATCATCCTAGGATCAAGAATTAAGTTCATATAATCAATGCTAGGGGTTCCCCTCTCCATTAGTTCCATTTCCAAGGGATCACCTTTTAGTATGGTTATGGAAATTAGGGTTTTCCGTAGTAAGGGACAGTAAAATTATTGCACAAAGGGGTTATCTTTGGGAATTCCTCTACTAGGAACTTGTGTCTATTGTTACAATACAAAACCTATGAAAACACACTTGTATGATCTCATGGAACTCAGTTATGCACAATTGTTGGAAATATATGCCCCTAGCAAGGATTCAGCATGTGTCCTTGAAAGCCTCTAGTAAGCAAGTTTCAACTAGAAAAAAAATCATGAACATGGATTAGATCGATGAACTATTTAATTCATTGGAATCAAGGCATTAGATTAATTATAGTGGTTCCCCTCTTTTTTGGTTCCATGATACAAGGATTGTCGTTTAGTAAAGTTTGGAAACTAGGGTTTCACTCAGTAAGGGACAATGTAATTCTTTCACAAAGGGGTAAACTTTTTGAATTGAACTATCAAAAAATTGTGGATAGATTTCCCATGTGGAACCTTCCCGAACAATCTTGTATGATATCAAAAACTTAGTTCTCCATCATTGTTAGAATTCGATTCTTTTGGAAATCATTTAGTATGTGTCTGTAAAAGCCTCTAGTAGATGAGTTTCAATTGTCCATAAAGTGATGAACATGGCTTCGATTGATGAAATGTTAACTCTGTTGGAATCATGACATTATATTAATTCTAGGTGTTCCCATTTCCTTTAGTTCCATGGCCTAAGAATCATCTTTTAGTACACTTTTGCAAACTAGGGTTTCATTGAGTAAGGGATAGTACAATTATAACACAAAGGGATCAACTTGGTTAGGGTAAAAAATTAATCTTAATTAAACATGGTTAGGGTCAAATAAGGGGTTGAAAAATAATAATATGTATTTATGATTTATTTATTTATTTAGTAGATTATTTCATGTTTATTTTGCAGGAGTACATCTTTCCTACCTAAGGGAGCTTCCAAAGGTATAAATAGGATAACGAAGAAGGTAAAGGGGCTTCTTCCATCTTGTTTCCATTTTTTTCTAGTCAGGTGGATTCTAGGAGTTTTGAGGCTGAGGGTAGGATACGATTCAATGGTATGATATGCATTTCATGTGATATGGTTGGATTAGTATTTCACAGTGAGGGCTCAGGGGATCTAGCTCAATGAATGAGAGGTTGGTTGGTGGGAGAGTGATTTCCCCACACATAATTTTGGCATTTTGGTGTGTTTTAATGGAAGGTTGTAAGTTAAATATTTATCTCATTTATGTATTTTGTTGTCCTTTTCTTATTATTGTTGAAAGTTCTTGCATAACTTATGTGAATTAATTAGGGTTTTGTTAATCTAACTATGCTAGTTTATTAATTACCTTTTTCCATTTTTTAGTGCTACATTCTGGTATCATAGCATAGGTTCAAATCCTAGGGCCTAAGGACTTTTATTTCCTTGACTAAAAATAAAACTAGTTTTCTTAGCTTTCTTGTAATTAAGATACAATTTAGAGATTACATAATTCAATGCTATTCTTGAAGCTTAGTTGAATCAATGGAAAAATATACCAACTTTATCTTTGTTAATGCTCTAGATGTTATTTTAGGTGAAAGGAATAAAACTAAATAATACACTATCGAATAAATATTGGTGACCAAAAATAATCTATAGGAAAGTGCAGAAGTTTTAAGTCTTCCATAGAAAATTATTTTATGTGGTACAATCAAAATCTATGATGTCTATCTTTGAATTTGAAAGATGACAGATTATGAAATTCTTATGTATTTAATTGACTCTGTACAAAAACTATCTTTATGCAAACAATATCCAAATGTAGGATTTTACTTCAAAGATCTGAGGGTAGTTATTATAGTAATTGATTTAATAATATAATATTAACATCAATCATTCCAAACATCACCATGGATCGAACTAGTTGAGGACTACATGGATGTTATAAATATTTGTGTTATGCTTGTATAAGGATACATGCTTGTTATTGAGTAGGATACTAGGTTATATGCGCTTGCAAAGCAAGGACAAAGTCAAGCTGAAAGCTATAAAAAGCCCCATGTTGATCTTACTGGAAAATGAGGTTCAAGTGTCTCTGAATGAATTTATCACTCCACATCTCAGGCTTGGTTTTTCTACTTTATGGTCAGGATAATTCCAACATAAGAAGCAAAACTTGGTTTCTTTTATGCGAGGTTATCTAGTAACCAACTCTATCCTTCCTCTAGTTTAGTAGGATTAACATACTAGAAATAAACCTTTGGCCAAAAATCAGGTATTAAAAGATTTGTTAATATGAATTCCTTAAAGGACCATGTGTTTATTTATTTTATTCCTACCATATCTTATAAATTATATAAATGATAATTACGACAAATTATTTTTTATATGACGTAAACAACTTGTTTGATGTCTCCCCATGGAATCTACACAATAGACATGACTTTTAGAAGTGTAAATGTTTTTTTTAAACCTTGTAGCTAACTAAAAAAATATGAAGATATTAGTTCTGAAATCTAAACATTTCACATGCTAGGGTGTATATTGATCATTACTAGTACAACTAAATTTACATTTTTGATTAGATAATCGATGTGACTATGTACGAGTTGAGGCATGAGGTAGAAAAAATGATAACAAACACTAATGAAGAAGCATCTAATGTATTGAAAATGCACCTACAAATGGCATGCACACCATCAATCATCAATTAACTAGTTAAGCGATTGTAGCATTCATAATTTTATTATTTACTTAAAATAATAATAATAATAATAAGGTTTCCTTGTGAATACTAGTGACCTTAAAGCTCTGAAACCTAACCCTTAAGGTTTCATACTCTTTAGATATGACCAACAACAACAATGCTACACCTTGTGGGGATTCCTGGAGTGTTCTCTGTGAACTTTTCTCTCCAATATACCAATGTTTCTATACTTTTCAGCTTTTCTAATGAGCACCCCAAAGCAGATAGTCTTTCTCGACATACCAAGAAGTTTTGGAAGATTGCACATGTGATCACACATGGTCCATCCTCATGTATGTGTCCATAATTGCTTCTACACATCAAACCAAGGGAAAAAATGGCATCGAGACCAAATATCAAATTAACCATTCAACCACAAGACCAACACACCAATCCAAGTGTCAAAACACCCAAGGGAGAGTACACAATGAATTGCTCAGTATAATATACATATATCACATGGACCATAGATAGAGTGGTAAGAGATGGCATAGGATATGAAACCAACCCTCCATAAACAAAAGAGAGAAAACCCAAACACACATCCTAAGAAAAAAATTACCTTAAGCTAAATGATAATTACAGTTTCCTACAACTAATGTCCAGAGATGGAATGGACAAATCTAGGACATATACAATGCTTGTCGGTGACTAAATATCTCTATATTAAATCCCATAAATACCTCTCTATTTTAATTATTTTATTTCTTTTGTTATATGATGACCTTGTTATTTATTCAATATTGCATAGTGTAGTGACACTCATGAATTCAAATAATGTGCACAACCCAGATGAAGGTGATTGGACAAAAAAACTCATCATGACAATGTTTGTAGAAAATGTAGACATAAATATTAGGTATAAAAATAAAGAATTTTTATTTTTTGTTAGCCACTGAATGACAAGAAAATAGGACATTTAGGTCACTAGTCACCTCAAGGGAAGGGTGATGAGTGAGTAGAGGAATCCTAGGCCTTGCAGATGGATGAATAATGTTACAGCTGATTTTACCACACATGGTTGATCACACATTTGTGACCTTCCCTGTCCCTCTGCAGACTCTTTAGACCCCAGGGACCAATATTGTACCTTTGATGTTTCCAATCTCATCCCTAAAAACACCTATTATTGGTTGTATGCGACTTTTAATCCCTTTCTCGCGTATATATGTGGATATTACCCTTAAACCCGTGTACATTGGGATGTGTGCATAAGTCCAAATAATTTTGGAGTTTTCCTTGATGTGGATCTGAATCACTGGTCTCTTGGACTTCCATATGCCTCGAGATCGCTTGGATTTGGCCTTCCATTACCCCATTAAATCACTATATAAGGAACCCCTTGGATACATTGAAAGGAGAGGAATTGAAGAGCAAGAGAACTATAGTCCATTATTGTCGTAGCTGGCTTGTACTCGAGTATGTGTCCCTTTGTCCCTTTGAGCACTTTATGTTCTTCCCAAGATTGCCTTTGCTTGTGAGATTTCTATAGAGAGATAGAGGATTGAGGTGGTGGAGGGATAGGTGGAGGACTCGGTTTCTCGAGTTCGTAGATGTGCCGACAGAGGTTGTCACTTGTGTAATATCTGATTATATTAATAGAAATATCTTTTCATGTCCAATAATGTGCATTTAAATGAATATTGTATCCATGGATGTGTTTAATTGATTATACATTATTGATTCTATATGCCAGAGTAGACTTAAAACCATATTATATAGCATGCTTGTCTTATTTGTTGTTGTTTAGAGCAAATTGCTAACACAAGTGGGATTTGAAAAAAGCTCAATGGGGATCTACTTCAACCGTCTGGAATAAGGTATGATTTGAGACCCTTTAGTGTTAGATGTTTTATTTATATTGCATATTGGGAAGGGATTGATTTCTGCAGTCTCTCTATCTATTGTGGTACACCCCAGCCCTAGGAAGTTTTCTTTGTAACAGATTTGGCGACTCCGCTAGGGAAGCTCCTAGTTGTTTTTCTTTGGGGGTTTTTCAGCATTCAATGTGATCGAATTGCTCTGATTTCTCTGTTTCTGTGTTAGGTCTAGGTGCGTGTTTTCCCAGTAGTGTCCTGTAGGATTAAATTTTGTCTTAGCTTGTCTATTTGCCTTATTTTTCTCTCTTTTTCTTCCTGTACACGGGTTTTTCTTTCACAGTCGTGTGTACATGCGGGTTTTCCTGGAATAGTCACATATGTTCACAGGTTTACTAAGAACAGTTGCGTATGCCCTGATTTTTTTCTTTTTTTGGAAGATTAAGTGTTGCTGGGTGAGTTTGGATGATTGTTGAGTCTTCTTTGATGCTTCTAGAGTCTGTATACACCCCTGCTTCTAACCAGAGACTTCTTTTAATTTGATTTTTGAAAATGTTCTTGTCATTTCATTTTCTACTTTTTGTTTTGGGATTAGTGCATCAGGTCTCTTTTACCTTAGTTCTTTTCTTGGTTGTTGTTTGTGAGTGGTTGCAGAGTCTGAGGGTTTTAGAGTCATACTTTTTCTTTTTATCTCATTTAATTCAAAAATACAAAAACAATTTTCTTTTTGCATAATTATGCATTATTTTCATTTTTCATTAGCATGGTACTTGCATTAGATTTTCTTGGTGAATATTAGTCATATTTTCATATAGGAATGATTGCATATACATTTGAAGGAAAAATTTTGCACTTCACGTAGTAGCATACCCTATTTTTCATTTGACACAATGCATTTGCATTGACTGTTAGGTACGCATTTTACTTCCTATTGTGTCATAACATCATTAGTTGCACGTCCATTTCCCATTTGAGTAATAAATCCAATTAAAATAAACGCATAATAAAATGAATTACACTCTTTTCTTTTCTAGGGTGCACCAACAAGACTAGGTTTTAGGGTCTTGGAATAGTTCATTGTGAGTTAATCCTCCAAGACCACTAAACAAAACAATTATGTGTCTGTCCAGGTGAGAGTGTGAAATCATTTATATAATTAGTGTTTCCTAGGATCCTCCTCTTACAAGGGAGTTAAGCACGAGCCATTGTGAGAAATAATGATTGGGATGACCCTTGGTTATGATTGATTGGAACTGGAGATATTTCCAGGATTGTATTTGTATCTGGGGGCCTTTGAGGTATTGACTAGTGCACCCCTAGGGTACTAGTTGTGCTATCAGGATTCAGGATTTGTTACCCTGCCCATACGGTAAATCCCATCTACGTACGTCTTCCTGAGCATTGATTATATCGATGTGACCTTAGTTTTCTTACCTAGGTTATCAAGGGGATCTTTGCATAGGTTATTCTATAGGTGACCTGGCTAGGTAGGGGTCGAAAAACACAGTCGTTATATGCATTGAAGCTGAGGGCCACTATAATTGGTTACGAACCTCCGCTTGTTGTGTATGGGAGTCTCAAGCCTCTCCTAGGTGAGACATACCTGCTTCATTCGGGAACTCACATATCCTACCATTGCTTTGCTTGTGATTTGGCTTTACATTTTTAGGTGTATTCTATGTGCACGCTAGTTTGCCTAGGGTATGCATAATTAGATTGAGTCATTTATTTTTTGATTCATTGTGAATTCGGGCACAGCATCTCACCATTCTTGTCATTTAGAAGGACTTGCACCTTCCATGTCTCCTCCTCCTTTGGGAGAGGAAACCAGATAGTCTAGGAGGAATACTTGTCACTTTGATTCACACACCATGGTACATCATGAGGATGAGATTCCAGAGATGTACTCTCCACCTCACAAGGTTTGGGAGGAACGTCCTACTATCACATATGATGAATCACACGAAGAACCTTCATGATCTGGTTATGATCCATCATTCATAGGTCATCGGTATTGGATTTCGGACGATGAGACTCACCATGAACCCATAATCACTAGTCATGTTAGATATGACATGCCTGATATCCCTATACCCGATCCGACATATCATGCTTAGTATGAAAGTTGACCCTACCACTACGCTTGGGGGACCTCCCATTCCTTTCCATATGGAGAGATATGTGGGCAATAGTCACATTGAACCTTCCATCCCTGTGGTGGAGGCATCTTCATATGCTCATTCTAGACCTGGTGTTAGTAATCCTATGCGGATACCAGAACCGAGACGAGTGAACATTGGGAACAACACTTACATTCCTTCACATGTCCCTTCATATTTGAATCTTGTTCCTTCGAATGTGTTCTTAACATCCCATCCTGCCCCTAATTCACGTGGGCCTTCAGGCAGAAATGTTGCTACTAGACATGTTCATTCTATGACTACTAACATGGTAGTATCTCAAAGCTGAGTACCTCCTGTTGTGTTAGCAAGTCATGTACCTGTTTTTGGATCGTCTCATGTTCCAGCTCATGGATATTCCCATATACCTAACTATGGACAGTCTCATGGTACATCCCATGGAACACCTTATGGAGCTTCCCATGGACATTCTTATGGACCACAGTATGGACAAAACTATAAACCATATGGGTACAAGTATCAAAAACCATCTTACTCTTCCAATTATGGCTTTGTGGCACCTCATAATCAAGGTACCCCACATCACAATGCTTCCATGCAGCCCTTCATGGGTCAAATGGGAAGAGGTTATTATGGCCAAGGCCATGGTATTTATAGCAATCAACCTTACATAAATCAAAACTACCAGGGAGCATGGCATCGACAAGCTCAAGCTAGGCTCCCTTTCCATGCAACTTTGAACTTACCTGACTTGTTGATATTGATGAACGATCCTGTGTCTCATAACCTGGCATGGATGGCAGTCCCTAACAAGCTTCCTTCAGACATTCCCAAGTTCAAAGGTAAGGCTGGTGAATATCTTGGTGAGCATGTCACCACTTTCCACCTTTGGTGCTCTTCCAATTCCTTACATGATGATTCTATCCGCTTGAGGCTATTTTAACATGCACTCATGGGTCTTGTGATGAAATGGTATATAGAGTTACCACTGGAGGCTTATGCTACATTTGATGACCTTTCCATGACTTTCCTTAATAATTTCCATCTACCCGTACGTTACAACGTCGGTACCAAACTCTTGTCTACCTTCTGGTAAGACAAAGCCACACACATTTTGGATCATATTCAAGAATAGCGTAGATGGAAGCGATTAATCAAAGCCTTTAACCACCATATTTTCTTCATGACTGGTTCCTCAAATTGTTGTTACCTTACATCATGAAGGATGTTTCTACATTGGGAGTCCAAAATGACGAACAAGATATCTTTAGGGAACAAGAGTTGGATTTGATCTATGCTCAATATGGACTTTTGTATGAGATTATACCTAATGCTCCTAGATCCAATTTTGACCCCAAGGTCAAGCCACGGCCACATGCCGATGGTATTATGGGCTCTACAAGTACCAAACCTATGGACTTGGTTGTGAAACAAGTGAGCCAGTTATCGATTAAAGAGTATATCTTGAGACAAGCTACGACTTCATCTCAACCCAACCAATTGGTGAGTGTACTTTCTGTGCAATCGTCGAACCTGAAAGGAAACCAACAGCCTAGAAGGAATTAGAAAAAGGAAAAAATAATCGTAAGGGTGGGAATAAGAATGGAAATGTTAATAATAATGACAAGAACACTAATGATGGGGGGGGGAAGCAGTCTAAACATAAGGTGAAGTTTCCTTGTAGGTTGTGTAAGGACGACCACCTCACTCACTTGTGACCTCGTATGGAGGATGCCTTGAAGTTCATAGCATAGGGCCCAGCTTTGTTTATGAATCCTTTTCCTAATAACCAAAATATGAAGTCGAGGACCATGGATCCTGTTTGTGCATTTGGTGGATCTCAAAACCCATCGAAGGCTACTAGTGGTCATGGTTGCATCAACATGGTGCACACTGCTAAAGTTGTGACTCATGCGAAAGATTATGGTTCCTCACAACTAGACCTTGGGAAGGAACCTTCCCCTCCTGAGAGCCCTTTGCGAATCAAAAATCCTATACATAAACCTGAATCTCTACCTCGCATTCCTAAGGGATTCTTAAAGCATTCGTGGCGCAATCCTAATTCCCAAGCCACCCAGAACTATTCATTTGTCAAGGATTTGGGCCAGACTCCTTATGCGATGTCCGCGTTAGAAGTGCTTAAGATTTGTCCTTCGCAGAGGAAATCCTTGTTGTCTTCTCTTGGGTTCAGTGACGATAGCTCTTCTTCCATTATCAAATCTAAAACCATTGGAGTACAGCCTCACTTTCCTTACTATGTGTCTCTTTTGATTCATGTAGAGTGTCTTAATAACACTGTCATGCATATTGTCATTGATGAAGGCGCTGCAGCTTCCGTGATGTCTTCATATTGTTGGAAGGGCTTGTGTTCTCCTATGTTGTCTCAATCTGCCACTATGTTGATAGCTTTTGATGGTAGATCATTTTGACCGCACAGTATTTTTCCTTCTCTATAGGTCCAATTGGGAGGGAAGACTATCACGATCAAGGTCAAGGTGGTTGATGCACCCCTTGAATACAATATTTTGCTGGGTAGGAATTGGATGTATAGTATGCAAGATATATATTCTTCCTTATTTCAATTGATATTCTTTCTATTTAATGGGAATATTGTTACGATTGATCAAAATTCATTCTATAATCTGAGTGTCAATGCATCATCGAGAGCTTCTATCTTGATTATCGATCATTCTTAGTCGACAACTGGGAGTGTGGGTGTGGGTATGTATCCTTCTCTTATGGGAACCTTTAGTTGTCCTGCACCCATTCTTATGATTGGGTCTAGTACTAGTAGGTCTTCATCCTTGTCAAATTCGGCGTCTTTTCACACTACCCATATGGAAGATCCTTCAATTATTCCTTCATCAAGTACTTCGAGTGTGCCTGTTGAGACGGACGTGTCATTTCCTACAACAATGGTGGGGTATCAAGTGAATCTTGATTAGGTTGTATATCCTAGTCCTTCCTCTTGCGAACGGAGGAGGAGGACCCATATGTGCTGCCTGTATGGGAAATAGAGTCGTCTCACTCACATCATTCCCTCGATGATGTTTTTCCATCGGATGAAGCTATTCTTGAGGCCATGTCTAGGGTTGAGCAACCTTGGGAAGAGTTGCATCATCGATCATATTTTCTTCCTAATCTCGATCGTATGGAGTGTGATGACTTTAGGGATATTGTTAGTGAGAATATTGGTAGCCCGATGGTCCCATTAAGCTCTCTTGGTCAGATGGCTGATGGGAACATGGATAATTTGTCACCAACAATTCCTATCAATTTTTCTCATGATCCTAGCAAGTTTGACAATGTATACATTGGGGAGAGTTGTTCCCTCGATGATATCAAGGAGTATAGTGAGTTGTTTAAAGAGTTTCATGACATTTTCACTTGGTCATGCGAATAAATTTTGGGTATTGGCCCTTGTATTGTCGAACATGAGATCAAGATGTATCCGAATGCAAAACCAGTTCGACAACATTTGTGTGTAGTGAATCCTAGAAAACCACCCATCATTAAAGCTGAGATAGAGAAATTACTTAAATTTGGTTTTATCTATCCCATTCCCTTGACAGTGTGGGTTTCAAATCCCATTCCGGTGGATAAGAAGCAGGGAGCGATTCGCATATGCACTTATTTCCATGACTTAAATCGAGCATGTCCTAAGGATAATTTTCCCACACCATTTATTCACCAAAATTTTGGATGAGTGTGCAGGAAGTGAGGTATTTTCCTTTATGGATGGTTTTTTCAGGTATAATCAGATTCAAATTAAGCCCAAGGATTAACACAAGACCACATTTATTTGTCCAATGAGACTATCCCTATGTTTTTCAGCAACTCTAGCTACAAAAATGATAGAAAAGAGACATATTTACAGACCTCCCAATATTTGAATCCTTGGAATTTATAATGGAGTGTATAAATATGGAATATTGGTAGTGGAATATAGCTCTTGTCCCAGTTCTAGTTCATCAAATCGATAATTGAAAGTATGCATGGTCTAGACATTTCGATTACTTTTAGCATAAACATTCATATTTTCCTTTGGTTTAGTGAATTGGTTGTGGAAATGAGTTTTTTTGTGAGCTAATTATATCAAAAAATATTTAATATATTTTCATCATGATTTTATTGGGATTGACCAAAAGTGGCCATCAAGACTAGCCAGCATGGTAACACTTATACTTTCCAAAGATAGTTTTTTTTTCATTTCTAGTATATGAATATGACTGGTCTTACCATTTGTCATCCAAAGAAGGATATCATTTTCTTATACACTGAAGTGGTATCTATATCTCATTCATTTTGAATTCTCTATTATATGATTATGGTTATTCTTATACTATGATATCCATGGGATTATTCATACATAACTAAAATTAACCAAGTTGAAGTATTAGATTAACTGTGTGAATCATATGATACAATTAACAAAAGGGAAAATAGTTTTTATACCACCATATGAGGATGATATAGAAGATCATTTATGCCTCATATGATAGTTAGTAGATATAGATACTCTCCAAATTTTCAAAACCCTCGAGAAAAAATCATAAATGATGAGTAAGACTACTCCATAGATGAAATTAAACGATGAGAATGATCATAATATTGCGGTCGCACATCCAAAAATATATTAAGTGCTAGAAATTTCTCCCTTTGTGAGTCCTCTAACCTTCAAAATGCTAGCAACAATGACCAAATAATAATGTTATAACCCTATCATTTTAGAAACCCTAAATTTGTATACATATTATGATAAGATGAAAACACCCATTCATTCAAAGTTAGAAACAAACAAAAATGTGTAATTCATTCCCTTCTCAACGAAATGACCTCCAGAACGAGTAAGAATAGTGCAATAATACAATTTATACTTTGAATCGAAGGAAATAATATAAAGCATTCTAATCAACAAGACTCAATATTGCATTTTTTTGAAACAAGCTTGTCCTGTAGTGAGAAATCATGTTTGTAGTTGCATGTTATTTTCTAGTGGGAAAAGAAAACACACAATCAGTGTTCTAATTTGTGTAGATTTGACCTGTGTTTGTTACTTCGTCATTTTCAAGTTACTTTATAGTCATATTTCATATTGAACAAGATCTCCCTCTTGTACTTGCTTGGGATAATCTTTAATAACATCGGTAAGCATTACTAAATCTTGTTGGTTTGAATGTTGGGAAAACTTTTAATGACGAGTTGAATTATTGTTTGGGTTTAGCTGTAATAGAGAGGGGCTAATCACTCTCATTATATATTAGGTTTGTAACTGTAATGTCAGAGCGAAAAGATTTGAACAACACTCATGCCTTTTAGTTGATTTATTTTATATTACACTCCTATCAATGATTCACTAAGAATCATTTGACCACATATCCTTGGAGTGAAAATTGATGATACATAGAACAGAGACATTTTGTCAATTCATGTACATGGTAACAATGATCTCATTTCTTGAGTATGATGAAGCGAAGTACAATATCATTCATTTTTGTGGAAGAAACTAATTCCATGATGTCTTCTTATGTGAGCGGGAGGATTTTCAATCAAAGGGTCATCCCAAATACTGACACTCCTTTAGAATTTGTATTGGTACATGTTTGTTGATTGCTAGAGTGATTAATTTGAGATATGTGAGTCTTGCTATAATTACTGGAGGGATAGATGGCATTGTAATTCGACAATAAATCATAGAGATTTTATTTCATTTCTTGATAAGGTAATGATACGTTATTTCATTTCTTGAGTATTTTTTAAGGATTCTAATATTATACTTAAGTATAGTATTATAGGCAATTATTCTAGATTGAAAAAACATGTTTATAGATAGGTAGGCGAATATTAAATATGAAACATAAAATTAACAATGAAATATGTAAAGTTTGTTGAATATTATGATTAAAAAAACATATTTTATGTAAATATAGGTGATATTAGACACCAAATAGCGAATTTATTTTTTGAAAAAAACCCAAAAAAATAGCCAATTGGTAAAATTTAGCCACTATAAATTACCCTGGAAGTAACCTTGTGAAACTTCCTTATATCAGAAGTGGAGACCCCTTTTAGATATTCAATTTAAAACTTCTTTAATAAGATAATATTTGAAGCTTCATGTTCTAATGTAATCCTTCTAACTGTTGTAGGCTAGTTGTTTCTGATACAAAGAACATGGCTAAAACTTATTAGTACTAGCAAAGGTTTCATTAATGGAGTTCCATTTTGAGAGGGTGCTATGAGAAGAATAGACTGGGAACACCTTTGACTATAATTTCATGGATTTCATTATATATATATATTACTCTATCTTCTTTCGCTTCTCCTGGATGCACGAACTTTGGAAAAATTACTAAATTCTTTTAAGAGAAATACTTGCAAGATAAACAACTTTCTTAGATATGTGAATATTACTAGCATATATCCATTTTAAAAAGGATCTACTAAGAGCCAAGAGGCATAAAATATCTCCCCTTTTAGAATGGAAATGTCAAGGAAGTGTATAATGAAAATATTTATAGTTTCATTTTATCTAATTTGTGTTATTATACACACACGTGTGTGTGTGTGTGTGTTTCTAATTATTTTAAATCTAATTTGGTCTGACATGTTACTTTTTATAATATTTTATTATTTTTTATAAAGGACACATGTCATCTCTAGGATGAGCAGGATATATTGACTCTAGCTTCTTTCGCTTCTCCTGGATGCTTGAACTTTGGAAAAATAACTAAATTGTTTTAACATTTAAAAGAGTTGAAAGATAAGCAATTTTATTAGATGATATGTGAATATTACCATCATAGATACATCTTAAAAAGGATCTACTAAGAACCAAGAGGGATCAAATCTCTCCCCTTTTAGAATTGAAATGTAGAGGATGCATATAATGCAATATTTATAGCTTTATTTTATCTACTTTATGTTATTTTATGTATATGTTGTTCTAAATATTTTAAATCTAATTTGGGTTGGCATGTTACTTTTTATAATATTTTATTATTTTTCCTAAAGGACACGTGTCGGCTCTAGGATGAGGATAGAAGGAGTTACACATATCCTCCCTACAAGGATGTAGAATGCACCTATTTGGCACAATGATTATAGTTTGTCTTAGATAATATTGCAATTCTTCACTGTGCATCATGTTCTCTTCATATCCTACCTATATTTGGATTCATTAGACAATCTTCCTTTCATACGTATGTTATATGTTTTATCATACATTATGTATACGTTATGCATTATTACTAATATGTGTATCATCTGATCGGTCCTTCAATCCTATGCTCCAACCTTAAGGCTACCCTACCCCTTAGCATGGCCAATTATTGTTACCCTTAACAAATTGAATCAACATGTCAAGATTTAAATGGGTTTGGGTGGAGGATATATAGGTATCTATTAAAAAAAATTACAGAAAAAACATTCCTTACTGAAAACCATCTAATCCTTAGTTGCTCACCAGAGAAAGAAGAGAAAAATATCCACTAGTATGGGAATGGTTCCAAGCTAAAAATGTTTTGGTTATAGTTTTCCTTGAGATGATCCACGACAAATGGGTACCTACATAATAATTCCTAAAAAAATGCATTATTTATCCTTCATTCTTAAGCCTTCATTCCTCATTAGTCATGTTGAATTATGAACTACTAGTCAAGGGGTTAAATATATGGTTAATTACGAAGAAATTACAAGTTTAGTAAAAACCATAAATTACACAATGAATTTTTATTAAAGGATTCTCTCCTTAATTTTTCATCTTCAGGTTAGACCTTCCACCGGGTCAAATAGAATCCATTAATATTCTTGTTATTTAGGTAATTGATCCATCTAGGTTGTCCATATGTTGATCGTGTATAAAGTAAATTTAAAATGAACCTCTCTCTCGGAGTTCCCAAGCCCATGAATTCCCAAGACTTTATTTACAATATATTCAAATCTAATTTGAGGTTAGGAATTACCTAGAAAATATACAATAATGTATAAAGATATTCCTAAATTTCTTCTTTTACTAACTTCACTAGAAGTAAATGCTCAATGATTGACGTTTTTACAATGGAATTTTCAACTCTGTAAAGTTGGCATCACATGTGCAAATAATATCCCACATTACTTCCACTACATCTTGTATATAACCCTTTTTGTTGATAGAAAGAAAATGTTGGCACCCTTAGTGGACCTCTATGGATAGGCCCCCATTCCACATCTACTCCTGTCTTGGCGTGTGGAAATTATCCAGAAGAATATAAAGTGATTTAGTGAGGGATATTATTTGCATGCATGATTCCAACTCTATAGAGTTGGAAAGACCATTATAAAAACGTCTATCGCTGAACAGAAATCAAAGCCTTTCAGTGAAGTTAGTAAAAGAGGATATTTAGGAATATATTTATACATTATTGTATATTTTCTAGTGTAATGGCTAGCCTCAAATTAGATGTGAATATATTGTAAAATAAGTCTTGGGAATTCATGGGATTGGGAAATGTGAGAGAGAGGTGCATTTTAAATTTACTCTATAGAGGATCAACGGATTGCAAAACTAGATGGATAATTGACCTATATAAAAAAAAATAGTTTATTACATATCTTATGGTGTTTACACCATCACCATTGTTTGTGTTGACTTATGATATTAATCGTAAATGAAGTACTTTATTTCGTATGTTGTATGTTGTTGGAAGGAATGCTGACAGAGTTGCTCTTGAGGTCTTTGTCGCTGCAACAACATCATATGTGAATAGGTCTATATACATCGTCCAGGTTCAATATAGAAGCTATTCTCATGAACTAGCACAGTAAACCTTGTTTGGAGTGTTTGGAATAGATTGTTGTTGGTTATATGATATTTACGTAGATATATGATATGTATATGGTATTTACATTGGTATTTGTAATTTAGAATTTATAATATTTAGATTTTAGATTTTGGGATTGGTGAGGGCCTATACTAAATACTATAAAGGATAACAAGTAATTTCTTTACTTTTATATAAATTTTTATTTCATAATTATAAGCACATATGCAATAGAAAAAATGCCACTCATTTGACTAAGTACGATTCGACAACTAAGAAACTCTATAGACCGAAACCTAGTTTATTTTTTCTGAAAATTACAATGATGAATTTATATCTTTATCTTTCTCAAGAGAAAAAGATAATAAAAAAAATCACATATTTTATATATATATATAGCTCGATGGGTTAGCTCAAGTGGTTGAGAGCTGTTTACACTAGCAGAAGGTTTCAGGGTAAAAATATCTAGGTGACTATGCAGGGGCCTCACTCGATGTCCCCACCAAGTTAGGCCCTGTAATTAGCATCGACAGCTTACCTCGAGTATCATTATAAAAAAAATGAGAAAATACTTAAAAGTCTCCTAAGTCACGTTCCATCTTAATATATATATAATATTTTTTATCGATGTTTAATTTATGTCATAAATATTGTACACACTCAACTCCAATATATACTACCATATCCTAATCTTAGTTACAAGAAAATATTAAAAATTCTCGCTTTCCCAATAGCACTTTCTCATAGCCCACCAATGATAATATACCATCAAAGGAGTACAACTAAATTTGTTTTAATAATATTTTTGGTATCGAGTCATTGATTTAATTAAAGATATTAAAAGTATGTTACTAGTGCTGACATATAATGAATAAAGGAACTTATACCATTCCATACATGTATATATATAAAAGGCAATATTCTACAGATATAATTTCTACCCTTGGATGGTATGTTCATAACTAATGGTCTCTTCATAAGTAATGAGATAGAGTAATACATGTGTAATCATTGGAATCCAATGTATTTTCATAGTAAGTAAGCATAGATTTTTTTTACTCTAGGGGAATCCATAGACATGACAGACTGTCAACAGGTAAAACTGGGGTTAAATATAGGATACTTCCAATATAAACTCCAATCCCATCGCAATCGCCCACATAACACAGTGAATAGGTAAATAAAGAATCGAACCTGGGTGGGGCCCTTATGTCATCTAGCTTACGCCTTTATGTACGGGACGTCCACCATTTGGCCAAGCCTTAGTGGGACAAATAAGCTTAGATTTAATATAGTCGTCATGGTATTAATAAGGATTCTCATTCTAAGAAATCAATGATAGGTATATTCATAATCAAATAAATAAAAAAGCTCAAGTATTATAATATGTAACATGTGTTGAGTAAAATCCATAACCGATACTAGCTAGTGGTTATTCATTTCCTTACAAGTATCAGCAATCATCTTGCCATAATAATGGACATGTGGATGTGATAATTTTACATAAGAACTATTATGTGATATATTAAAAGTGTACCAATCAGTCTTATGTAATGAAAGGGCCTTATCTATAAATATATAACATGTATACTTATACAATGCATATCATTCAACATTACATATTACTTAGAGTACATACTCTCCATAATAAACTAATATCTTGATTAAATTGAATAAGCTTGACTACTATGCTTATGTATTATGAATATCACATATATCTCTTTCACATATATATGTAATATATGAGTAAGTTATGGTTATTGATTCTTATTCATAACCTGAATAAGTATGAGTAATAGGATTTATTATCTTCTTGTTGATATGAGACTACTTACATGGATACATTAGAGTAATGAGTTCTAAGGTGCTTTAGCTATAGATGTGAGGACTAGTTAAACATTTTAGTAGTAAAATATATGAAATCCTACATCTTATTAATGTTATTAAACTTGTTTGAAAATTATTGTTCATGGCACTCGTGAAGGTATATCATGATCAAACTTTTATAGAGACAACCTAGAATGGAAAACTTAATCCTATCCAGATATGACATAGGTGGTGTTAGAGGAGCGTAGTCAACTGGAAAATTAGTTCCTATAGCTGACTATGGTCAAGTCGAATTAGTCGGTCATCTAGCCAACTAGGCCATCAGTTGTGACTAATTAACAGTCTATAACAACTATAAATATATGATGGTGAGCTAGATCCAGAAGCATATATTCATTCATAATTTCTAACATTTTTATATAGCGTGAGTTGTTCCTTTCATATTTACTCTTAATATATTATGTATACTACAATCATGTGATTGATATTCTATTATAATTATGTATTGCTGGTAACTTCACGAATCGTTAGAATACAACATTGGTTATGTTGTCAGTAGTACATAATAAAAAGGATGCGATCAGGATGACTAGATGATAATTGAAAGATAAATCCAAGAGTGGTGAGATGAGAAAGTAACAAAATACATTTATGACTATGCAATACACAATAAACCGACAATTACACAAGCAAGGGAGAAATTCTTCACTGAAGGACATGAAAAATTCATCAAATTCATTCCCTGTGAACTAAATTACTTAGACGTTGTTCATGTCCACGTTAGACAAAAAGAATGAAGGACTATTGATGCACAATATCCATAATGGTGGAAGTATAAATTTGTATGAGCGGATAGAGAAGGTATGAAATGACTTTTGTGAAGAAAAAGCTATAGAAGAAAGATCATCCCTTGAATAATCGAGTGGAAATTTTATACTGGCCTTCACAAAGGATTCCTATGCATTATACCATAACTATTATATAAATTTATGATAGAGAATGGAGCTAGTCCTATAGTCAAGCCATGACCACCATTTCAAACACCTTCTTCATTGAATTAGAAACAACAAAAAAAAGAGTGTGAATGATTTGTTAACGAATGAAAGTGAAAATAATGACTCAGTAAATGATGATCATTTCCAGATCCACTTCCGTCAACCAATAAACGTTGGGTCATCAATCAAGGGTAGTTGACCATGTGATTTTAATAAATAAGTATAAAGGATAGTCTATGAAAGAAGAGAAAGAATGAAGCCATGTAAAAAGTCAATCTCGCTTTGACAAAACAAATATACATCCAGTTATAAGTGTAAGTTTTAAACCTGTGCAGAGAAGCAAAGCATACAGATTCTTTTAAGTAAAATTCACAACACATCATTCACACATAAACACGAAGATTTACCCTGGAAACCCTTAACCGGGAAGAACACAAAACCTTGGAACCACACCTCCTATATTCTCTTAATTACATTATGAATCCTCACAATACAAAATATAGATACTTCGCAACATCAAAATACCCTAATCCGTTAACCCGTATAGGAAAAAGACTCCAAACCCTTTACCAAGATTAAGTTACATATTTTTAGACAAATTCTAAAAATAGCCACAATCAGCTATAAATATCCATAAAATCTATAAATAGCCAAAAAATTGGGATCACCGAGCTGCAGCACTGACATGCGCACCTCCCCTCCATACACACATGCAAAGAATATAAAATATACCCGACATTCTCCGACGTGTTGTTTCCTTTGCATAGCAATGAGTCATGTACTCATAAAGTCACAGGTTCATGGCATCAATGCCCATATATTCTCTACACCAAGATAACTTCTATGTACTAACAGACTTTGTTAATGAGTCTGCAACATTTTTCACGGTGTCAACCTTCTCCAGCAGCACCTTCTTGTCTTCAACCATATCTCTCACAAAGTGATATTTCACATCAATATGCTTTGTCTTAGCATGATAAGCAGGGTTCTTTTCCAAAAATATTTCACTTTGGCTATCACAATCTAACCTTACACCTTTATGTACAAACCCAATACTTGAACACAATATTTGAAACCACACAGATTCTTTGCTTACATGAGTGGCTGCCATGTATTCATCTTCTATAGTTGAGAGTGCAACTACAACTTGTCTCTTTCTCATCCAATTGATAGCTCCTCAAAATAGGTTAAACACATACCCACTTGTAGATCTTCTATGATCAAGGTCTCCAGCCCAATTTGCATCAACAAATCCATGTACATTTTTTGCTCTGTCTAGTCCAGGTCTTCCTTGGTAGAAGATTGCATAATCTGTAGTGCTACGCAAATATCTGAAGACCCTCTTTACAACTGTCCAATGCTCCTTTCCTAGTTTTGACATATATCTGCTAAAAAATCCCACTGTGTGAGCAATGTCTAGTCTTGTACAGACCATTGCATATATAAAAAATACCAACTACACTGGGATATGGAACTCATGACATGTCTTCTTATTCTTCTTGTGTCTTGGGACACTGCTCTACAGATAACTTTACACCTATAGGAATAGGAACCTTGCTCGGCTTACTTTCCTACATTTTAAATCTATGTAGTACTATCTCAACATATTTTCTTTGATTTAAACTGATCATTTTCTTTGCATGATCTCTTCTTAATACCATTCCCATAATGAATTTTGCAGCACTAAGATATTTCATATCAAACTTGGAGGACAGTTGAGAGTTCACCTCCTTTATAACATCTTTGTTGTTTCCAATCAACAACGTGTCATCAACATATAGAACTATGTTAATGAAGTGATCACCAACCTATTTGGAATATACACAGTTATCAACTTTGCTTCTCACAAAACCCAATCCAAGTATGTATGTGTCAAACTTTTGGTACCACATCCTTGGAGATTGCTTTAGACCATAAAGGGACTTCTTCAATTTACATACCAACTCATTATTTCCCTTTACTATGAACCCTTCTAGTTGTTTCATGTATATTTCTTCTTCCATATCCCCATGTTAAAACTTTGTCTTCACATCCATCTGCTCTACTTCAAGATCAAAAGCAGTAGCAATAGAAAGAAGAAATCTAATAGAAGTTAATTTTGTAACTGGAGAAAATATTTCACTAAAATCAATCCCCTCTACCTGAGAATATCCCTTTGCTACCAAGAGGGATTTATACTCATTCTGCATTCAACTTTATTTTAAATAGCCATTTGCTCCCAACGGATTTTCTCCTAGGTAGTAACTAGACTAGATTCCAAGCTTCATTTTTGTCCAAGGAATCCATTTCTTCATCTATGGCCTTTTTTTAGAGATCACTATCCTCTGAATTAATAGCTTCCTTCACATTTCTAGGATCATCATCAGTAATAGACATAGAAAAATGAGAGCAAAAATTGGGAGGGAAATATCTTTATGGTTTCCTTATTTCTCGAGATGATCTCCTCAAAACTGGAGTATGAGGTTCTTCTTATTCTGATTCTGCTTCTTCTATTGAGTCAGATTCTTCACCTTCTAACTTAAACTTTATTTTCTTTGGTTCCTTTTCCATTGGATTCACTTCCTATATTGGGACTTCTTTGACCTCTCGAAACACAACATCTCGACTGTAAACAGTCTTCTTAGTTATAGGATTCCAAATCTTATACCATTTCATACCATCTTTATAGCCAATAAAGATACACTTCTCATCTTTGTTATCCAACTTGGTCATGTTGTCCTTTGGAACGTGTACATACACATCACAACAAAAAACGTTTAGATGCTTAATAGAGGGTTTCTTACTAGTCCATACCTCTTGTGGAGTTTTATCAATCAATGTTAATGTCGGTGATTAGTTTACCAAGTAACATGCTGTCTCCACTGCTTCTACCCATAATTCTTGTCCTATCCCAGCACTACTTAGAATGCTCCTTTCCTTTTCCATAAACGTCATATTCATCCTCTCAGCAACTCCATTTTGTTGAGGCGTGTATGGAATAGTATTTTTCCTTGCTATACCACACTTCTTACAAAAGTCCTCGAATTCATTCCCATAGAACTCTCCACCACTATCTGTCCTCAACACCTTTATTTTATTTTCTGACTAATTTTCTACAAGAGCCTTAAATTCTTTAAACTTGGAACATACTTCATATTTCTTTCGAAGGAAATAAATACATATGTTCCTTGAGAAATCATCTATAAATGAAACATAATACATAGATTTTCCTAATGATGGAACAGGAACAGGTCCAANTCTAGAGTGAAATCAGTCATACCTTCAACCATACCTTTACCTTGTAATGTTCGAAGTCCCTTTTCTTTGATATGCCCCAATCTTTGATGCCATAGCATTGTCTTTCCTCCTGATGCAGTCAGGGTTTTGTCATCTTTACCTCCTTCCTCCAGCACAACTGAATTGTTACATTCATCAATGATGGTTTTTGCCAATAGTTTGTACAGAGTTCCATACCGAATTCCCCTCATCAATACCATTTATCCTCGAACCATTTTGCAACCGCCATCTCCACACACAGTATTTACATCTTCAACATCCATATTTCTAACATATATTAAGTTTCTTGCTATATTTGGAAGGTGTAGCACTCCAGGAAGAGTTCTAATCCTTCCATCCTTTAGTTTTAGCTTGACTCTACCACGTCCAATGATACTAGCTACTGAATCATCTCCCAAGTACACATCTCCTCCATTATACTTTTGATATTCACAGAACCACTCCCTATGAGGGGTCATATGACATGATGTATGACCTGAGTCAATCAGCCATATATCATGTTTTGAAGGATTAATCATGGAAGCTAGGTACACATTCCCTCCTTCTTATGAGGATTTATTCACTTCTGTGGAAGGGGTGTCCTCATATCCCTTTGCTTTCTCAACATTATTAGATATGTAATCCTTTTTATAGTGCCCAACCTTACTGCATTTCAAATGCTTCCTTATTCCTTTTCCCAGGGATTTAGATCTACTCTTACATTTATATCTCCCCCTAGATCCTTTATTTTGTTTCTCTCCTAGGGGCGACCTCTCATAGAGAAGGAATCCATGCTATGAATATCCATGGTTTTCTGCCTCATCTCTTCTGATAGTAGGAATGATACAATTTCATCAAATTTTAAGGTCACCTAGCTAGCACTACCTATTGTAACAATTAGATTGTCCTAGGAATCCGACAAAGAACACAATAATGTAATACATTTATCTTCTTCAGCCATTTTAATACCAACATAGGTTATTTGACTTACCAGAGTATTGTAGACATTCAAATGCTCTGTTACAGTGTCATTCTCTTCCATTCTAAGGTGAAACAACTTCTTTTGAAGAAACATCTTGTTCACAAGGGATTTTGATTGATACAAACTCCCTAGTTTTTCCCATAGCTTTACTAGATTATCTTCACCAGATACATTCAATAACACAGAGTCTGATAAGAGAAATCATATTGTACTCCTCTCCCTTCTTTCTAATTTATCCAAATCATCTTGTGATGTTGTAGTTGGTTTCGTACTCCGATCCACAACAATCCACTGTTCCCGATCTACCAATAGATCCTCCATTTTGATATCTTATAGCTCAAAATTATGGCAGTTAAATTTCTCAATCTCGATTCTTGAAGTGCTCACCATTATTTTTCAATGCACAAATCAACATTACAAATCTCCCACTGAACCTAGGTTTATCATAGACCTGATATCTATCAACCGCGTCGAACCCTTAGCAGCAAAGGCATCCCCTTGATGCCAAAATTGAGCTTTGATATCACATGTAAGTTTTAAACTTATGCATAGAAGAAAAGAATACATATTCTTTTAAGCAAAATAGATATCACAACACATCATTCACACAAAAACATAGAGATTTACCCTACAAACCCTTAACCGAGAAAACCAAAAATCCAAAAAACCTTGGAGCCACACCTCCTATATTCTCTTAATTACATTATGAATCCTCACAATACAAAATATAGGTATTCCACAACATCCAAATACCCTAATCCGTTAACCTGGATTAGAAAAAGACTCCAATCCCTTAACAAGGATTAAGTTACATATTTTTAGACAAATTCTAAAAATAGTCATAATCAGCTATAAATAGCCATAAAATCTAATCTATAAGGTGTTTTTGGGATCGTCGAGTCATAGCACTAACATGCACATCTCCCCTCCATAGGCACAGGCAAATAATATAACTTATACACAACAATAAGAAAATTATAGATATACAAAATATATAAAGAGAAAGTAGGTGCAAGCAATGCCAATAGTTGAGAGAGATTGCTAGTCCAATACTGAAAAAAAAAAATAAGTCTAAAGAAAATGGGTGAGATGGTTGAGAAACAAAAGTCCTACATGATTCGAGGAAAAATTGACCAGATGAGAAAAAAGGTGAGGTGATGAAGCCTGAGAATTGATCACATATGATGGTGATGACCCCACAAAACTTGTGTATTACAATACTAGAGGGATTTCCCCTATCGATACAATTCCCATGATAATGACATTTGGACTGACCATTAGACAAATAGTCAAGCATGACATGGGACTAATGTCAAGTGATTCTAGAATATGGATTCTACTAAACCAAAGTGGACAAATTTCCGATTGATTGATGATTCAATGCCTAGAGCGAGGTGTAATAGTCTGCTTTCCCGAAAGAGAATTGTTTTTCTAAACTATCCTTTGTAGTGGTTGAACTCATTTTGAGTTGTTCTAATAAATTCCAAGGAAAATAGAATTTATTTATTTACTTTGTTGTTTCTATTGTTTTTTGTTTTTTAACTTAGGTTGCAGCATAATAATTTCTAGGAGTTTAACAGTAATCAGTTTTCAAATTATCAAATTCGTAACATAGGAAAATTCTAACAGAGTATAATAGTTAAGTCATTTATCAATTAACAATTTATCTATTTGTTCTATTTCCTTTGCATATTTACCTTCTTTCATTATTATCAAACAATTAATTACTATTAAAAATATAACCACAGAATAATACCTACCTGGACTTATGTAGGTTGTAAATAGTTCACTTGCTCTTGTATCCTTGGCCCTTGCTCATCCAAGCCTTTGTTACCAAAACCAGATTAACCACCCTTTCCAATAGCTTTGATCATGGTGGCCCTAGAAAACCAATGGGTTTCCTAGCCTTCAATCCCACATACCAATAATCCTGATAGAAACAACTTCCCTTTCGATGAATTTATGATCCTTGAGTTAACCCCATCCTTAAGATTTCCCTCCTCTTTTGCTGCAACACTTTCTCTTATCTTTTATCGTAAACTTCCCTAAATGACCATCCCCAAAAACCCTTTCATTCCCTCTCTTTATACCTTCTTCCACCTTCCTTTTCCTCCCCCCTTATTCCACCTCCTTCCCCCCCAAGCATTCAATTCCCCTTTTGTTTTGCCATCTAACTCAGATTTAAAATATTATGTATTATGCACTTCTTTATCGGGCAGTTAAATGTTATTAAAGCTAGTTCAGTTTTATTCAAATAATGGATTGTAGATTAATTAAGTATTCTCAAACCGTCCACTTTGGGACTTTCACAATACGACGGATACATTTTTTTCCTTATCCTTCATTTAATATGTTGAATTAAATAATAATTGAATAGTTATCATGTTCACTCTTCGTAATTTGGAGAGGAAATTTAATTAATTTATCAATCTAACTTTGGATTCTTTGTCTGACATGGTATTAGTTTTATAATCATTTTAATGAACCCCTGGATAATCATTTGAGTTTAATGGAAACCTGATAGTAATAATACTAATACCAATTATTATTTATCATAATTATTAACATTATTACTACTACTACTAATAATAATAATTAAAGATAATTTTATTATTAATTGATTGCAATTAATAACACCAACATTTATATGTTTAATTGCTAACCTTAATGGAAATATAATAGTAATAATACTATCATAGTTTACTATTTATTGTGATTAATAACATTACTACTACTACTACTAATAACAACAACAACAACAACAACAACAAAAACAACAACAACAATAATATTAATTAATATTATTATTATTAATTGATTGAAATTAATAACGTCGACATGTATATGTTTAATCGCTAAGTACCCCCGCACTAATCTAGTACAATTTTCTTAATAAACAAAGTACATTTACTAGTTTAATTAATCGCAGTTGCTAGTTAAACCATACAACTATCCAAGGTTAATGTTTGCGAGTGATATTTCATACTAACAACACTTCACTTAATTGCTTATTACAATGTCTACATACAATTAACAAATAGTTTTGTTGACTTATTCTTACACATGCACTAACAACTAAACATCCATTATTTGAATTGTCCAATGCATAACTATCATATTTCCTATTACAACTTATACAAATATTCAACATGTTATGAATTTGTATATTGATACTAGTATACATGTGCATGGTGTGCATGCATGTCCAGTACATGCACAGGTAGAACATGTACTATAAACATATGTTATCTTTTCTACGGATAAATTATAACTGATACTAATAATCCTTCACACAAACAGGATAAGTATACATATATAATATAATTGCTTTAACATTCTTAGTTATTTAATAGTTAATCCCTTTTATGAATTCCTATATTACCTTTATGTCCTTATTAACTTAACCAGTCAAACAAGATGGGTACTTACCATCACTAATTCGGTATCATAAAATACCCAACCCTCAAAAATACTAACTAACATATCCTCCCATCCTAACCTATATCTACATCGTCCCTTTTCTTCCTTTGCTAGTATAAAGTGGATGCCAATTATACTAACCTGACAACACAGAACCTGCGAGTAGTAGCATCAACTAACTAGTGGACCTAGACTGCCCTACAAGGCATCTGACTATAGTCATCACAACAACTTGGGGAGAGTGTCTCAAAACTACCCTCCCATGACCCTGGGTATCATAGTGACATAGGGTGGGAAATATAACCATCCCTCTCAACATACTGGGTATGTACTATATCGAAGCATAGTGTGTTGCTATCGCGATTATTGGAATGTGTCATTGTATCATCACTTTGGTAATTAAGGCTCTCTGCAAGATATGTACTACATCACACTTCATATCATGTACGCTACTATTACATAGCCCACGTACCATGTGGGTTAGCACTTTGCAAACATACATTCATAACAATATTAAATCAATAGTTGGTCCAGATTATCAACGTTATTTCCTTTCATCGTATAAAATTATTAAATCAATCACATCATGGGTGGGTATCCATGTATCAAATCATATCAAGAACGACAATCAAACATACATTTATGAAACAAAGGAATCTCATGGTGACTACAACATAGTAATCTCATAACCATAGTAACATCATGAAAATGATAACATCATAATCAGTGCATCTGCATAAGCATGATAACATCATAACATCATAATCAGTATATAATCAGGTCTAACATGTCAAAATATATTTTATTCAGTCTATCCAAGTCTAACATATAATAAGAAACTAGAGTGTAATAATTCTAACTAATAAACATGCCTAGTCAAAATATGGGGCATTACATGAAGTAACTTGGTTACCTTCTCTCCGGAATTCAGAGGAGATTCATTTAAATTATTTTACACATAACACTAGGAGGTACACCCTTTCTAGAAACATTATGGATTGAGTCTCCTAGGCCATCTAAAAGTCCCTTTAGTGATGAAGAGTTGTTAGAAGAAGTTTGTCTGTTGTGGTACAAGTTGAAGTCACAAGAGGATAACAATAGTCATCAAATAGTAAGTGTATCTTTTAGTACATATTATGTGGTAAGTACAAAAAATTCTAACATAATTGCTTATCGAATTCCTATTAATACAAATTTTTTTGATGGGGATGGTGATCCTAAAAATCATTGGTTTGTTTGTGAATCCTTATGGAAAGCTAACCTAATTGATGATGAGCATTAGCAAATTAACTAGTTGTAGGAGGATTGAGAAATAGAGCATTGACATGGTGTACAAACTTTATGGAGGAAGCTCCTAAGTCAAATAAACAAATAAAATAAATTTATTATAATAAGATCGATGACACATGAAGCATGGAGGGATGCAAAATCAAGCAAATTAAACAAATAATAAGAGAATATATTAGAGAATATGATAGAATATTTAAATACATCCTCACCTATATTCTTTCTAAACTAGATCTTGCATTGGTAATCCATTTTATTTTTTATGGACTTCAACAACGAATAAAAACACCAATAATAATGAATGAGTATCTGTTGTGAGGGAAATATACCTTATGAATTGGGGTGATAGGATAACCAACTGTTGTACAGGATAATTCACCTAATAACCTAGGTCTGGGGGGTTACCAACATACTCATGACTTGCAGACAGTTTGACTTTAAAAGCATAGAATAGGAAATAGGAAAGTAGTAGGACTTACTTGTATTAAACAAAGGTTGATCCTTGCTATCTTCTTCCTCTTTGATCCACTTCCAAAGTCTCCAGGATAGTTCCTCTTTCACCTGTTAATAACCACTCTTCCAAATACAAGGCAATTCATATATATAGATGCAGGTTAGGCAAATCATATATCATATTGAAATGTAAACATTTACCAATCTACAAGATATGAAACACATATGGAAGAAGTAATATCTTTATTAACAATAATAGAAAGAGTTTAGGTTACAACCCAATGTCTGAACAAGGACTCCTCTGTCACCAAAGGACTCTGAGTTTCTCTGCTCCAAAGATTTCTGTAGACAATCCACCAACATTACTTTGCTCTCCAAGTATGATTCTCTAACACCCTCCCCAAGGCCTCTATTTATATGGATGAAATGAGGCAATTATCGAAGGTTAGGGAGGTTGTGGCAGTTAAGAAGATTAAGTTAAATGATAAACTAATCTTCCATTAGCGCGTGGTTTTATGTTTTAATTTTGAGGAAACCATTCACGGGTTTGTAGTAGAGCAACCCGTGAATGATTCGCAACTATATAGAAGAGCAACCCACGAATACAAGGATTCGCGACTTGCTGTATAGGAGACTCGCGAATGATACGTGAGTTGTCAATATAGAGAGTCGCGAATACAACTCAACATGGAAAAATGGCAAATTAACCAGCTGGGTATATAGGAAATGTACTTCATCATAAGCCAAGGTATAGTGAATATAGGCAACCTCAATCCATAAGTGTCCTTTTGTGTGCTGACATGAGGGATATCAACACTCGGACGGAGAGGTTCCATTCAGGTGTATAACAAATGCCCCCTAATGTGTGAGGTCAGAGGGGAACGATGTCCGAAATACATTATAATAGTTAACTCTGGAGAGAACTCAGAAATCCAGTGGAGCAGAAGGAGTACCTGAAACAAATACATAGTAATGTCAAATACAAAGTTACATCTGAGGATGCTATGTTCAATTTACTGGAACACTAGCTCCTTTACAATGTTTGAGTACATCATATGATACGGGTAAAAACCACGTATTTACAAAGGTGCAGCAAAGCCACAATACAATAATGATGAGTCTTCAAAGATCTGGAAGCCGGATATAGAAATGGAACATAGTCTTGCGCAACTTAGTTCATGAGTGAGGAACTAAGGTCTTCATAAAAGATCGCAAAGAACCAGTACAATCCAAGCCATGTGAATAAGGGTAAGCTGAAGTTGAACATGGAAAGGATTCAACAGTTTGTCAACCAATAGATGATAATTGACAACTGAAGCAAAGGAGTTCACCAATAATGAAAGTGAATCCAGAGGTACCATCGTCAAAACTCTAGGTCTTCGTCATCAGGAGTTACTGAAACAGAACCATACTATGATAGGGAAGGCAATAGATCCTCCAACGGATCACAAGAATGACTAGGAACTGGGAAAAAGAAGGGAGACACAAGTAAATGGATAACAGATATAACAATGATAGGATCAAGTGATAAATCAGACATTAGGTATAATCCTTGAACAGTGAGCACGACACAGAGATGACCCAAGGCAGCATACAATGGATAGATAGAACAACTAGACTTATCTGTCATGGAGGAGACATGAGCAAATTCCACAGGTATAATGGACAAGAGGAGGAGTCAAAAACTCAAAGTGATAGCTGAACACAAGTGTATACTGGAACATAGATATCGGAATGCAAAGAGTGCTATGTTGAAGGATGACATGCTGCCATTACTGAAAACAAGACAAAACTTCTTCCTTACCTTCCTTGTTAAGTTTTAACGAGTCCAGGAAAGCCAACTCGGTTCCCTCTTCATTTTTTAACAAGCTTGAAGAGATGGGAAAATAATGCTTGATACACTGATCCGTGGATTTAATGATCCCGAACTAGTACATGCTCATGCGGTATTTTCACATATAGAGAGTCTGAAAATGCCAAAGAAGACTCCGGGGGGGTCCTTTTTCGTCCAATTTAGTCTCTTGAGGCCGAAAAAGTATAAAACAAACCACAAAAGAACTCTCTTAACTTCCAAAGAAGAAAAGGTGAACC